>JAPDSC010064547.1:0-13428 GCA_026290005.1 Latrodectus geometricus
TTTTTTTATTGAAGTACAAGTTAGTGTTGTCAGTAAATGTTTAATTGTTTTTTTAACTTTTTACTAAATAATACGTAATTATTTAATATATATATATATATTGTAAAAAACACTATTTATATATGAATAGATATTTTTTCTTATAAATGAATAGATTATTTATATATATATTGTAAAAAACACTATTTATATATGAATAGATATTTTTTCTTATAAATGAATAGATTATTTTTTTTTATCAAAAAATTTATAATCCGAGTACTATTTATTCTTGGTTAAAAAAAAAAATTATGGCTTTAAAAACTATGAAATTTTGTACATTGTAATTTTTGACTCAAAAAGTTGTCAACCTTTAGGCTTTCGATTGCCGATTTCTACTGATTGAAATCTTAACATATTACCAATCGCTCCTTTGATTTTGAATCACTCCAAATGATAGGTGAGCCTTTTTCTCTGTCGTAGCTCTCTCATGAATGCATGAGAGTTTTCTGCATGACCTGGGCCTTATATCGAACACACAACCCTCTGGACAAGAGAACGACACTTTTCTTCTTCAAAGAGCTGCGACTTTAAGAGTTTCCCAAAAGAGTTCCTCAGCAAAGATGAACAGCCA
This sequence comes from Latrodectus geometricus, assembly GCA_026290005.1. Taxonomy (NCBI): domain Eukaryota; kingdom Metazoa; phylum Arthropoda; class Arachnida; order Araneae; family Theridiidae; genus Latrodectus; species Latrodectus geometricus. Next base: position 614 of record JAPDSC010064547.1, read on the forward strand.
GAAAGAAGTCTCAATCATCAGTAAATAACTTTACAGTAAATTCACAGTTATTATGCTAGTTTAATTAGCATGAATTTCTTTATCACATTTGCAAAAATGAATGTGTTGGTATTAATTGAAAAATATTAAACTGATTGTGCTGTACATACCGAATTCTTCTCTCGCTGTTGTAATTGAATCCATATTCACTATGTTTTTAGAATTATAACCAAATGGTTTTCTTAAATTTGAAGCTCTGATATGAATAATACACTACTGGCCATTAAAATTGCTACACCAAGAAGGCGACATGCTACAGTCGTGAAATTTATATGAAAGGAAGAAGGTGCTGTGATATGCAAATGATTAGCTTTTCAGCGCATTCAGACAAAGCAGGCGCCAATAGCGACACCAACATTGTGTTTAAATGAGGAAATTATTCAGCCGGTTCCTCATACACAAATTGTATTTGAACGTTGTTGCCTGGTGAAAAGTTGTTGTGATGCCTCGTCTAAGAAGGATAAATGCGTACCAGCACGTTTCTGACTTTGATAAAGGTCGAATTGTAGCGTACTGGGATTGCGGTTTATCTTATCTTTGTACACTGGAAGCAGTATTGCTGCTCGCGTCGGTCGAAATCCAATGACTGTTAGCAGAATATGGAATCGATGGGTTCAGGACGGTAATACGGAACGCCAAGCGGGATCTCAACGGCCACCTATCACTAGCAGCCGAGAAGACAGGCATATTATCCGCATGGCCGTAATGGATCGTGCAACCACGTCACGAGCCGTGAGTCAAGAAACGGGGTCATTTGGAAGACAAGTGTCTGCACGAATAGTTCAACGATGTTTGCAGCAGCATGGACTCTCAGCTCGGAGACCATGGCTGCGGCTTCCCTTGATGCTGCGTCATAGACAAGAGCGCCTTCAATGGTGTGATCAACGATGAACCTGGGCGCACGAATAGCGAGACGTCATCTTTCCAGACGAATCCAGGTTCTGTGTTCAGCATCATGATGGTCGCATCCGTGTTTGGCGGCATCGTGGTGAACGCACACTGGCAGCGTGCATTCGTCATCGTCATACTGGCCCATCACCTGGTGTGATGGTATGGGGTGCCATTGGATACACGTCTCGGTCACCTCTTGTTCGCATTGACGGTGCTTTGAACAGTGCACGTTACATTTCTGGTGTGTTACGACCCGTGGCTCTACCCTTCATTCGAGCCCTGCGAAACCCTACGTTTCAACAGGATAATGCCCGACCGCGTGTTGCCGGTATTGTACGGACCTTCCTTGATACGGAACATGTTCGGCTGTTGCCCTGACCAGCACGTTCTCCAGATCTTTCACCAATAGAAAACGTCTGGTCAATGGTTGCCGAGCGACTGGCTCGTCACCAAACGCCAGTCACTACGGTTGATGAACTGTGGCATCGTGTTGAAGCTGCATGGGCATCTGTACCTGTACATGCAATCCAATCTCTGTTTGACTCATTGCCCAGGCGTATAACTGCTGTTTTTACTGCCAGAGTGCCAGAGAACTAGGTTCTATAATAAAATAAATAATATTTATTTTAGCATAGTACCTAGTTATTTATTTTATTATATTACCTAGCAATTTTTCTAAATTCATATAAGTAATATTTATTTTATATTACTTATATGGATTTGGAAAATTGCTTTGCCTTTTGCTTTTGAATTGCGTATAAAAAACATAAATTTAAAAATGCAAATCAAGCATGCAATAAAAAGACATAAATATATTATTTACTTTTTAATGACCTTAATAACAAAAATCACAACTACCATAACTGGTAAAAATAAATATATTACATATAAATATATGCTGTCTAACTAGGTGTAAAAAAGTTCAAAACACTTTAAACATTTAAATAAAAATTTGACTTTGATTTCAATGATCCTTATAAATTTAATATTTCTTAGCATGAAAACAATAAATCATATGGAGAAAATAGATCAAAAGAATAAAAAAATTAAATTTAATGTCCCTTAAAAGAAAAACGTTGGTTGTTATTTATAATTAACTTAAATAAATAGCTTTATAAAATATGTTTAGTATTAATGTTTTTGGTCAAATGATAAAAAATATATAAATGCAGTTAATTTAACTAAATCTTTAATAAATAATTTTTTTTCTGTTTCTACATAATCACTAGAAAAATAGAGTCTGGGTACTGATTTCTCAGGATCTATCCAGCCAAATTTTTTGAAAATTTAATCACTTGTTATTTCTAGTAAAATGTATTTGTCCAATAAATATCATTTTGTTATCTTCATTTCTTCCTGGTGTAGCAATTTTAATGGCCAGTAGTGTAAAAAGAAAATAGATTTATTTGTCTAGGATGAGCAGAATATTATATAGTTGTATAAGAGAAAGTATATATTTAAAAAATGACGTGAACATATTTTTATTTATATTCCCTTGATATTTCTTCAAAGGTTAATGTGTTGTTTTTTTGGTATTCTTCGATCTAACTTCGGAAACATTTCGCGCTTCTCTTGCGTAAATCTTCACAACCGAATTCTTGTCTTTGTTGGACGTCAATGGGTTTTGCTTGTCTTTCAATTCCCATTCAAGGTCTCTATTTAACTAAAGACTCGTTAAATTTATTGCGGCTTTATGGTTCTGCATGTTGCTAAAAAAAAAAAAAGAAAAAAAAATCTTAATTCCATCTTGTGTTATAACAGAAGATGGACGCCTTCTCACAAAGATGTATAATCTTTAAAATATCTTGCACGGTTTGATGTGCGTCATAATAGTATTTAAATCCATAACATTAATGGGTACCATACATTCAGAAAGGCTTGCAGTCCTTGTCAAAAGACTTCCATGCGTGTACTCCTCGTCGCACGGAAAATATTTACCGTGAAGTTGATCTTACGTCAGGGAGGGGGGAGAATATGCCGTTATACGAATCTGGAGAGTTCATTTCTGAGTGCTCAAGAAAGTACCGAAGAAAAATTCAACGCAGATGATTAAAAAAAGATATTCATACTGGAAAAGAAAATTGTCTACGTCAATTAGATATTTACAAAAGAATATTTATCCCAATGAGTAGGCTGCGGTGGTCTGGTTGGTTAGGGTGTTGTTCTCGTGATCGGTAGGTAGTAAATTCGAGTCCCGGCTTAACCGAGAAGCCGTTGTATTCACTGAAGTTCGGTAAGTTGTAGTCGTCCTGTCTTCCGAGCGAAATAATATCCCTGGTAGTGACAGATCTAATATTCGGGGTCTTCTGCTTGGTTTATTCTTCTAAATAATAAAGACACATGAACTGGCTGCTTTTACCTAACTGGTAGAGCCCAAATCTAGGCTTAGTTACAGGGAAGTATGTTGACACCGTAGCGACATTCGAATAAGAGAAGAAAATCATGTAACGATTTTTTTGTTCCGTACGAAAATGTATAAGTATTAAGAAAGTAGATATTATTTCCTGCAGCAAGCAGCCTTCCTAGAATAGATTGAGAAGGTCCACTTCAAAAGACGATTCCAAGCCTTGCAAAAGTACCAAACGATGTTTCCACTTTGAATGGGCGGTCAGCTTGAGAAATCTGGCATTTCTTCAACATCATCAATACTTTTGTTGCTACAGTCGTATATCTTCACAATTCGAATATTTTACGATTCTCCTGTAAAAACAACAAAAAGTGTGATGAACCATATTCACATAGTATATCACAGTGCTCCGCAACCGGTGTGCCACGGCACACCGGTGTGCCGCCGCTGAAACACAGGTGTGCCGCCGCTTGAAATTACACAACATATTTATTTTAATGCAATGTACTCTAATACAAATTTACAATTTATAAAAACGAATTGTATATATTTACTATATTTCAATGCAAAACCATAAATAAAATAACAATTGTTTAGCACTTGCTATAATGTATTCACACAATAGAAGAAATGGATGTCAATAGAAGTAAATTGAAGATGGACTCTGTAGATTAAATTTACGAATACGGCTCTAGCTAAAAATGTCATCACAACCAATAGAAACGCTCCTAACCACCTGCACAATGTTTATATCGCAAAGCATTGTGCACAATGTTGCACAATGCTTAACAAAGCTTTTCGACACTTGTTTTAATTAAAAATGATAAGCGGTCTTGCTTAAAAAATCTCGATCAAGAACTTCGAGTTGCACTATCAAATATCGAGCCCAATATAAAATACTTGTGTTCCTTGAAACAAGCTCAAGTATCACATTAATTAACCTTTTTGCCTATTTTTTTGTATTATTGTAGTTTTGTAATTAATTATATATGTTATGTACATATAATACCGTAAATATGTAAAATAAAACGAATTAAAATATTAATTAATGTATTATTTTCTGATGTGTATACGTGTTGTTTTATTATATTTATACCTATTAAATTTGGTGTATCGTGAAAACCAGAAAAAGCTTTTGGTGTGCCACGAATAAAAAAACGTTGCGGAGCACTGGTATATCATATTATAATTTCATGTCATGATTTTAACAAACAACGTTTACAATTTTTTAAAACTGAATTTATTACATTATTTGATTTGTTGGGGAAACAACCCCACATAAACCTATATGCTTTATGAGGGCAATAAGTGTTTTAAATTTTATTTAATTTATAGTTTAAATTTTATATACATATAGTTTTTTCTTTCACTTACTATTTTAATATATATTACATTTTAATGGTATTGTATGCAATTTTTTTTTTAAAAAAAGCTTTATTGTTTGGGTTAAAAAAAATAAGAATAAAATAAAATCTTACATTTGGCGCAGCATGTCCGTTTTTGGACCTTGCACCATAAAACCCAACTAACCATCCTATAAAACATCTGCCCAAGTTTTTTAAACTTAGCATAAAATATAAGAGAAGGGGGGGGGAAGTGAATAAATCTTCAGAAAAGATAAATAGTAAACCCAAATGAATGATGTATGGAAATTAGTTCGCAAAAAAAGACATATTCGAGATTTTACTTGGTAAATAGGAATTAAAATTGCGTCTATGAGACTCTGTCAGGCACTAGATGGTGAGTAAATGAGAGGTTCTTATAATTGAGCGCCTGTTGTATATTGAAATTCAAAATCAATGGTTTAGATTCTAGAATTTAATAATATATCCAAGCTAAGAATTTGTATAAAAGTATTTAAAAAATGTCTTAGTTTTAAACTAATAAAATATCTCATAAATTTATGCGCTTCACAAGGTCATGACGGAACACCCTATTAGAATATGCAGAAATTAAAAAACGAGTTTTTTTTTAATTTTAATCAAAAAAATAAATAATTTAAATGCTGCGAACTCACAGGGGCTTCTTTCTTTATTTCACGAGATTGATTCAGATGGATGATTCATTGCATTCGAGTTTCCCAAAGAACCGAGGGAAAATTATCCATTGTTAAACGTTAACGCAATGCTTCGGTTTTAAATAATCTAATTTGTTGATTCATTATCCTAATGAAAGTTTGATTTTTCCAGAAATAAATCTTGCTTTTAGCTATTGTTGTCTCATTCCTAGATATAGTCGAAAAAATTCATTTTTTTTCAATCTACAAGTACTTTTATTTAATTTTTAACTTAATCTACTTATACCAATACCCACCACAATTTATCCACACATACATACATACACGCACACACATATAATGATTATATGTCATTTTTACTGGGACTTTTTGTAATTACTTATGCTTTGTAATTATTTTTTAATTGTTAAAAATGGAAGAATGAGAATATTTTATATCTGCATGTTGTACAAGTTGGGTCATTTTTTATAATAATTTTATTACTGCCAATTTTATAAGACAATGAATTTTTTAAAATTTCATGACTGTTATTATTTTGATGCAGCTTAATATGTAATCTTATCGTCGAAAGTAGTACACAAGTTTCGATAATCCTATTTTTCTTATTCTAGAGAATTTTCATGAGTTGCCGTTACAAGAGCAGAAAATTCCCAAGCACGCACTCCGGCGCATACATAAATATTTTGAAGCTATGGTCGAAGCTGGAAATTTAACAAAATTAGAGCACTTCCCTTTTGCAATAGAAATTTAAAGCAGCGATTACAGTTGTAACTTCGCCATTTTCCTCTAGCTGGCATCTGAAGTTCACCAATTCGTGATCATCATAAGTAGATGCAGTCTAATATATATATAAGCACAGCTATCGGAAAGTAGTCAGATTACTGGCAGTTACTATAGCAACACGTGGCGTCCATTTCAAATACGAGTTAAGGGTGTTATGAATTGACGACATTAGTGTGACGTCATATCCACAACTGTTTCCAAACAAATACAATGTAAACATTTGTTTAATATTGTATTTAAGAGTGCCTTCTTGACAAACTTGGAGATTTTTGTTTGGCTATCGATTTTATGGGTGATTTTTGTTGGCACAGAACAATAAATTGTTCTGTTGCAACCAGAATACGATTGGAAATAAGCCCAGCTTGGTGATTAACTGTGACTACAATTTGGCGAGAATCAAAGGTTAAGCAAAGAAAAGGTTAAAAGTTTTAGCAAACACGTTATCCTTAAATAATGAATATCAATTTCAAAAATGACAATTTAAAAATCTATCACCGAAGTCTATGGCAGTTTCAATGATAAATGGCGCTTAACAGCAAATGTTTGGAAACAGTTGCTGGATATGATGTCATAACTAATGTCGTCTATTGGCAGTGATTTATTAGTGTTTTAAAATCATACATACCGCCTCACATTATTCTCAAATTTGAATTCATAAACGTGGCACGTGTATTTTTATAATTAGTGGCCACTTGTTATTTTATTATTTATATTTTTTAAATATATTTTTATTGATGAAACAACTTTTCCGCTCTTTCAAATTATTGAAAATTTATGTTGAATATTGCTGTAATCAGTGAAATTTGGTCATTATATTAATAACTTTATTATTAATAATTCTGAAGGTTATAATCATATATAATTTGAGAAATTCGGCATAAACTAATTTTTATTTTTTGTTGATAATTTTTATACATTCAATTAATTGTAAATTTAATTTATAAAAATTAAATAACGTATAATTAATAAGTAAGATACAATTTCTTTCAAAAATAATAACGAGAAAAAAATCGCCAAAACCACCATTAAAGTGTTCACCACATCAAAATAGGCGCTTTTCCTCTGGCTTCCTTTGTCAAAAGTGGAGCAAGTCCCCCAAAAAAGACAAGCACAATCCAATTGGCTGAAGCTATTCTTACGTTAGGTAGTCTTTGTAGCAGTTTGGAATTCGCTTTAAATTGTCAGTGACACTTGTATTATCCTTCTCATGCAAAAAGGAACATAACTTGATGGATGGCCATTTGAAGGTACTTCGACAAAGAGTGCCCCATGGATCGTAATCCAAACTGAAACTGTTCATGTGCTATGAGATGGTCATGATACAGAAGCCACACGAAAACTCAAGTAGCTTGGAAGCTAAAGTGTTTGGTGCGACGAGGCCAGAACAGACCAGGCATGCATTACTCCACGATTCTGAGACTCACTCTGATGAAAGATGGGCCGTCTTGGTCTTTGTTGAATATTGATGCATGGAATAATGAAAAAAAAAACTTTATTAACAAAATAAACTAGAACACAGTAAAAAACAAAGTTGATGTTAGTTGCTGGAGAAGTTTAGCTTGGAAAATCTCTTTGACTCCAATTTGGAAACCTTTTTTGTAGATGAGCTGGAAGTTCAGTTGCTTGAAGTTCTTGAGACAGGGCTTTAATCTGATTCGGAAAATCTTTTGCAGTGGAACAGCAAGTATTCAAGGTCCTGAATTTCATCGTCTTACGAGCAAGTGTCAATCATACCATGGAACCTGCGCATGTAGATTCAAAATATCTAATACCCGTTACGATTTGATTTACTCCGAGAAGAGCCTTTTACTCGTGACTTATGGAAGCAATGAGAAGGGTCTCCAGGGCTTGGAGGACTGCCACAGGTGTTGCCAACTCTGAATCAGCAGTAAGAGTTTTGGATTGCTGCCTATTAACTTTGGCAATCTTCAATGTGTTCTTACTCAATGGCTTCTTTAGATAAAATATTTACATCTTCGTTATGTTTTATGACATTGGCCCAATGGAGTGTGAGCACTCCTTTGTTCTTGTTGCAGATCTACTGTATTTCGTGAAGCTTATTACTCTTAATGTCGTTACCAGTCAGTATAACGAGCACTGACTTGAGTCTGTATGGATGTGGCATCATCTGTGACCTTGTTTCAGAATATATTTCACGGTGGTAAGAAAATCAGTGGCTTCCGCTTCGAACATGGAGGTTATGTCATTAAGTCTCATTTGGAACTTCTTGATGAGTTCATTGCCTCAAAATATAAAGGAAGCACAGTCGACCTTAATTATTTTTGAACAATGGGTGTATGGAAAGTAGTCTTTCTGATTATTTTCGAGGCTCCATTTTATACCAGCATTGGTCCAAGGATAAGAGATCTAGTCCAGGCATTGGCAGGTTTCCAAATCTTGCCGTCAGATTGGACCGGAGAAGCGTAGTTCCAGAGTTTAAATCCTTATTGGTAAGAGTCCGCTTTCAGATAAACTGAAGCACTTCGTGCCAGAGTCAGTAGGGCGTCGGTTGATGTGGTTTTGAATGCCTAGGAAAGACAATTCTTTGTATTTGAAGAAGTTTGAAATTGATTTTCACGGTGTTGCAAAACTAAACTTTTTTGGCAACCATATAGAATTAAACTCTCGACCACATTGATATAGAGGAGTTTCAGGATGAGGACTTGAATCTTTATATAACTCGTGACACTGAGGCCAACTTATTTTGGAGACTGTTTATTTTGTCCATACGTGATGCGCCGGTAAGTTGTATCTTACCGACGTTCAGAAGGGTCACCCAGGTTGGGTGAAAGAGAAGACTATACTACGTATTCCAGTTCGTTGATGTACGCAATTCTGTAATCAGAGATAGAAATACCTAGCCAATGATAATCTTAATTTGTTTCTATATTGAAGGGTGACCACCTACAACAGGGATGTGCAAACTTTTTCGATCGCGGGCCAAAAATTGAAAAAATAAAGTTTGGCGGGCCAAGATGAATTTTTCTAAAATTTTAAAAACAATATACAAGTACTACAATTTAATATATTAATGAGATGAATGAAATTGCGATTTCGTTTTTAAAAATTCCTTATATTGAGGTTCGAAGTGAGATGTACTGATTCTAAGGAACGAGGCGAAATGCTCATCTGTCAGTCTACTTCTGAAATAATTCTTTTTAAAGTTCATAGTTGAAAACACTTGTTCACATATATAAGATGAAGCAAACATAGCACTGATTTTCTGGGCATGGGATATTACATTCGGGAAACTTACTTTCGATAATGATTTGTAAAACTCTAACTTTGGCATATTTAGAAACAATTGCTTGAGATGATTGTTAGATTGCAACTCAATTAATTCAAACTGCAAATCTGACCTCACTGCTTCACAATTTACGTTGAATGGCATGGTAAAAATATCCAATTCTGCTTGAATGGCACTGAAATCTTGAAATCTGCGTTCGAACTCAAAATGCAGTTTTTTACCAGCTCTTTGATAAAAAAAGGAATAAGAAATATAATATTTAAACAAAGTAGAAAAGGAGATGGATGTATAATATATGAATATTTCTTTTAATTTGCCTCTGACCGGCAAATTAAAATTCTATCCGCGGGCCGGATAGAACCTTCCGGCGGGCCGTAGTTTGCCCATCCCTGACCTACACTGTTACTGGGCATACGGATCCCGAAACCCTGATGTTTGTTTATTACTATATTAATTCCTTTTTACAAACTCATAGGTATAGCTGAAATAGTTCGTGAATAGAGAAACAATTGTTTGTTTAAATTTTAAAATTACTGCTTTTTTTTATAAATGAACAATTAGAAAAAATATGTTATTTGTATGCGCTATGCAAGAAACACATGCAAAATAAAATTCCTTTTTAAAAATAATTTTTTTCATTTTATTTATGAAAAATGAGGGAAAGTTACCACTTACTTTATTCCTGTTTCATAACTATATTTTTGAAACACATTGTTTCGTTGTAGCGAAGTATTTCATTATTTTTTTTTTCTCGAGAAAGAAACTCAGTTGTTGACCATTCATTCGCTTTCTTCTTTCTGAAAGTTCCTTTGCATTCTCATTTATTATGCTCTTAATCATTGCACGGTTCTTATATACGTGCAAATGACACAACCGAGTTCACATTCAAAAAACAAAGAATGGGTTTCTCTGTCTTGTTCATGGATAAAAACTTCATTCAGGTGAAGGAATTTCTTTAGTTACGGGGATTTCTTAAAAAAATATTGCACCATAAAATAACCTAGATATCATTTTTTTCTGCGGCATTATCAAAGCAGAAATTGACAAGTGCCTGGACCATCAATTCCAAGCCAGTCTTGAAGCTGTTGATTACATTCTGCTGCAGGCGAAAGAATCGTTTAAAAAAATCCAGTATTTCCAAATCAGCGATGCACCTACAAGTTCGTAAAATTGTGAGTGTTCGTAAATTAGAGAAATCATAAAAATTAATTTCTGCATTAAACTCAATTAATGAGCTTCTTATTCAAAGTTTGTATGCGCGTATACTATTTGAAATGTCCGTGCCCCATGAGGTGTACTGACGTTTGTTCCACAGACTTTGTCACCTGACATCGATCCGAAACATGAAGATATTTATTGATGAAGGAATTTATTCTATTATAATAATATAAATTTAATCTATTATGATAACATGGAATGATTAGTTGATTCAATCGGAGGTACTTGCATATTTCTATGCATAAATCTGACAGAATATCTTTCGCGTGGCATCGGCAAAAATTAAAGATGTGAAGGAGGCTTACTTTATTCAAAAATACATGAAATATCAAATTGTAAAAGTCAATCGATAATACTTTGAAAGAATATTAGATTTTCCCGCCCTCGGCGTAATTGAGTCACGTGCTATCAACCAGCAACTTGAAAATGACAGAAGTAGCACCTTTGTGTCAGTTAACACTGAAGACGACACAGGAAACAATCTTTTGAGACATTAACTTGTGACATGTGTCGACGAAAAAGACATCTGTTATGATGACGAACTTAAAATAATGGAATGAGCAAGAAACGAAATTCACTTCCAGAGAAAAAAAATGAAATATTCTTTTTCTTGCATTGTTCCTTACATGTTTATTTAGAATTATTGTTGCACTGCTATTTATTTTAATGAAGATATATTCATTAATTGAATATTTTTATTGATATATAAAATTCTCTTGTATTTATGAGTTAAAATTACATAAAGTATATCGAATTCAAGATGTACTTATCATTTGAATTATACATACAGGGTGTCTCATAAACTGCTAAGCACTTGAAAAATACATAAAAGTGGAATATTTGAAGGTCTTGGTAACAAATTGATTGGCACAAAGAGGGATTATTTTTTTTTAAAAGAAAACATAATTTGTAGCCCAAATTTCTGCCACTACGGGGTGCTTCAAGCATTGAAATCAATGTCAATAATCAAACCAGAGATTTATCAATTGCAAGGTTTCAGATTGACTATTCAAAATCTTGTTACTGGCGCATATGAAAATTTCGCGCTGTGTTGTTGACATTGGTGAAGATTCTTTACAATAGCCGCGAATCGAAATTCTTAAGAAAATTTTGCTCACAGAAAAGAATGAAGAAAGATTCAATAACTCTTTCCGGATAACGTTTTGAAGAAACGCAGCATTTATGTCATCGCCCTTGCATGTTTCACTCCTAAGGAACAGCCCACCATGTAAGTATCTGACGAGAAAAGGCACGAGTAACTGCCACACTGAAAACCTCTGCATTCGGTATCCGCCATAAAGTATCACAAGTTGCAATCATTGAAGAAGTCCATACCAAATGACACATTTGAGTGAGAAAAATTAGCAAAGTGAGTTTTTTCACCAAACTTCATAATGGCTGCCCACAGCCGCGATGTCTTGGTCGATAATCACGTCGTTCTCATCATAGAGCTAGGAGTAGTGGAGGAGGCATATCCTATCAAATGCATTAGGTCCGATTAAAGCCATTATCGCCATCTTGGTTGGAGTTTCAAATGCTAGTAGGGAAGAACGCCTCGAGTGATTCCTAAACTACGCATGCGCAGTAATAGTACGATTTGCGCATGCACCAACATTTCGATAAGTATAGCGAAGAATAACTTCAAATCAAGTTAATAATACAGCTTAAAAGATGAAGAAAATAATACAGCTTAATACAGATGAAGAAAATAATACAGCTTAAATATTAAAAATTAAGAAATAAATTCATCACTTATGTTATAGAATACAAAGTAAGCGCTTTTCTTCTCTAACTAAGATGGCCGCACGGTTACAGTTGATACTTCATCGAAAGGGGGAAATTTCCTCTCCCCTACTCCTTTCTCTATGGATTAACAATATTTGTACTTGAAGTTTTTGATTGATGCATGAGAGGAGAAATCGCTCATCAATTGCTTCAAAATATCTGAGATTTCGACATCCACAATTCGAAAGCCTCCAGTGAAAACGTTCATCCAGATTTCTCAACCAAGAAATAAAAAGAAATTTTGAAAATTGTATTTTAAAAAATATTTTTATTATTGATATAATTTTTTTTTATTATTTTGATAATAAAAAATAATAGGATAAATGATTATTATATTCCCGGTTGTTTTTCTCCACCCTTTCATCAGTACAAGAGGGATGGGCATCCAGTGGGTATGCCAACTTCGTTATTTAGACTTGGCCCATGTATTATTTAGCAATATATTATTTTAGACTTGGCCCATGTATTATTTTGCAATGTATTATTTT
>JAPDSC010064569.1:0-12911 GCA_026290005.1 Latrodectus geometricus
GTAATGAAAACATTATTTTATACAATAATGTGTATAAAAAATAATGCTTCACGGATTTATTATGCTCAAGATTAAATAGCATTTTAATCTGAGAAAAAGAGAGAAAGAAAGAATGGAAGAGGCTTATTAATGAAGTAAGTTATAATGTATTAGATATCTTAGAAAAAATCGCAAAAATAACAATTTATCGCTGAACAATCGATGTTATTATGGTAACTGATTGAATATGTGATTAATTTACGGTTAAATACAATCGTGCGGAAAAATCTCAATATTTATCTTGCCAAATAAAGACATAATCTTAAATTTTATCTAGTTAGGTAATGATTTTGAAAAAAAGAAGAATGTAAGAGAGCATTTCGAATTTGATTTTCTGATTTATCGTTTTTTCGAACCAAAATTAAGATTTACTTATGCATTGATAACTATTCTATTTTGTTCGAGTATGAAGCGTCATTATCTTTTTATGGGAACAAATTTTGAAAATGTTGAAAGATATTGTGCAATGTTTTTATATTGAAACCTTCCGTAGTATTGATTTGTGATGGATGGGCTTTGTTTTATTTTTTTATAGATCATTCATAGAATCTTGTCGTCTTTTCATTAATCCATACATTCTCGTTTTCATGAATATTAATTCTATCATAATAATACATATTTTTCGCTTTGTTCAATACATAAATAACCAATAATTCTGGATATATAGAAGAAAATAACCACATAATTTAAAATCGTTTCTTAACATAACTATATAATGTATTTCCATTTTAGAAAATTCATTACAAACTCAAAACTAAATTTCTAAAGAATTACTAGTCATTAATTTTGCATTACGTTGTAATAATGTTTTACAATAAAGAAAATAATTATAGTAAAGATACATTATTGTATGCTTTACATTTATACATAATAATAATGTAAAGTATTAATAAAGTATAAATGTAAAGCATATAATAAAGTATCTTTACAATAATGAAAAGTATCTGTTATTGTAAAACAAATAAAACTTAATTGTGTGTTACTTGATTCATCTTGAACCATTTATACGAAAAATATATTTCATTTATATATATATATATATATATATATATATAAATTATTGGGTTGAAAAAACAACTAACCAATAAATAAATACATGAATGCAACTAAAAGTATCAAAACAGCCATTCATACATTCAAAAAACAAAGTTATAAATAAATAAAAAGTTTTTTTTAGATTTCTTACTAATTGCCACAGTGGTTTCTGTATAATTTTTTTAAAGATGTCTTAATCAAATATTCTGTGAAAATTGAAATGAAGCACATAAAAATACTACCATGGAAAACTATTTTGCAATTGTTGCTGCAAAAAATTTTAACATTTTTTTTATTATTACTTTCTAAATATAAGTTAAAATTAAACAAAAGGAATTTCCTTATTTTTCTAAAATGAATTAATTAAAATATTTATTATATTTTGAAACATTTTAAACTACTACACACTGTTCACATTTACTCAGAACAGATGAATGTTATGTTTCGTTGTGCGTAGAGTTCTTTGTGCTTCAAATATTCCATTTAATTAACATTTCCTTTCCCCGAATAACAAAGACCTACATTTAGAGAAAATTTCCAGAATTTCCCGAAACAATGAAAACGATAATCTTCCTTAATATTCTATCATTACCAAAATCAATTTCAGAATTCTGATAAACGTCAAAGTGAGCTTCCGTGCTGTGATGGATGCGAGTTAAAGTCGAGAACACTCACGACGACTTTCACTGGCAACAGCAAACATTAAAAATGGCATCAATATAACGTCAGGTCCTGGATAAAGACCGTTTTGTGTGATTCATTAGCCGGCTATGGTGGATGATAACGCGAAATTCATTGACTTCCTGGCTGAGCTGCACACCTCCAGCAAAGTCACACTCAGATTACTAGATTGAGTTCAGTTTTGAAGAATATAATTTTCGCCTAACTCTTCTGACAGGCTTCAGTGATTAATGAGCACATGCATCCCCCGATTCACCCAATTTTTAAGGCAGTTACACAATGACAAGGGGGTTAAAGTGACAGATTATACATATTTTTTTTTCAAAAAATTTATTATGCTTGTATATAGTCTTTCCCTAGTAGAACGATGTCTAATTTTACCGTTGTTGGAAAGTGCAATTTTCTGAGCTTATACTTTTTGTTGATCGTCGTAACTGACAAGCTAATATTTTAATCTTGTAATACTAGCTTTTTTGGATGTTGAGTGATTTCAACTTTCAGACCGTTTCATTGGTTTATATATTAGTAAATATCAATCTGAGTTATTGACATTTCCCACAGAAGAAGAGATCTGAAGCCATAAAAAATGTATATAAATTTGCAAATAGATAAAAAGAAACAATTATCAGAAAGTAAAAATAAAATTGTCATCAATATGACACGAATGTAATTAGTTCTATGTACGTTAAGAAAGATGTAGAGCAACAATTTATATAAATATTGAAATGTCTGTGGTCATGATGTAATCATTCAAACGTATAGTATCATTATCGTTAAAATTGGTTGAGATGCAATCCTGTAAATTCATATAAATAAGATTGTAGTTGAGATGAGTTGTCATAAAGATAAATTGTACTTAAAAAGATCGAATGTTTCACATGCAATACAGAAATGGTTGAGAATATTTTCGATGCTGATGCTAATGTCAAAACTTTTCGGACAAAAAAATGTCATTTACGTATATTGCTATACATATGATTTCATATATTCACGGTTTGTGCTAGTTTATTGGATATTTAAGAAAATATTTCCATATATAGAATTGGATCTCGTTGCAATTTAAATTTTTTGCTATAGAATTTTTCAAAAGAAAAAAACTTTAATAAAATCATAGCCTATTGTTTATTGTGAAATATGTATTATTTATAGTTCTGTTGTTTAATTTTTCACACGAGAGCAAATTTAACAAGGAAATATAGTTCAAACTGGATTCGAAATTTCTATAAATATCTATACTCGAGTGGAAATCAAACTATCTTGATTTTTGAATTTAAAAATAGAATGCTAAAATTTAAACACCTAGAGACAATATGCCAGAGAGTATTCAAAAAAGTAAAATATATTGCAATATTTTATAAAGTACAACATAAAACTATTTAATTCTTATTTTCCTTAAAATTTACTAGAACAGAAAAAATTTACTTAAACTATAAAATCATTTATTTTTTATTCATATTTGATGGGACTTCAGGAAAACTTTCACTTTTTTATGATTTCTGTACATTTTTTCAATAATAGAATTTACAGTAAAATAAGTTGCAAGTGTATTTAATATTTAACTACAGTTTTTTTTTAATTTAAACATTTGTATAAAATGTATCTTGAAAAACTAAAAATGCTTTGAATATAGCATTAAACAATGTACAAAGACTAAATACACATGATTTTTTATTTCTTAAAATAAATTCCTTAAAAAACTTAAAAGTTTGTATTTAATACATAACATTTAACAACGATTTATCTTTTCAAAGCAGTTCATCGCGTGTGCGAAAAGTGCCTTCGAGCAAAGAACAAACAAACCAAACCTAAGTTAATACATTTTTACCTATATTTAGTCAATGCATTCAAATATTTTATACATTTAAAATGAATTCATTACTTATTTATTCATTCAAGCTTAATTATGCCATATCGTTAAATGTTTTCAAATTCTTTTTAAATTTTCAAAAATTATAATTTAAATAATTTAAAAATTATTAATTATTTTAAGGAAGCTGAAAGAAACTAATGAAATTTCTATTTTAATTGGTTTATCAATCATCATCGCAGGTAGCAAATTCGAACTGGTAATTCAAGTTCTCCTCAGATTCTCCCCCCTGTTTTTTCACTTAACATAATTTAAATAGTTCAATTTTACCTTAAATTCATGGCACAATAAAAATAGTACTAATTTTTTATATAATATTGAATAGAAAACTGACTTGACAAAATTAGGGTAATATAAACAATTCAGAGTTCTTTATGATTATACAAAATATATTTTTGAAGAAAAATTTTATTCTAGAGAATAATTTCTAAACTCGTATTCAGTCTAAAATAATTACGCAATAATTAACATAATAAAATACAAAACTCATAAACTTAAAAAGCTATCATAAGAAAAATCATAGCTATAAAAGATCATTTTAAAATTCTTTTTGATAGAAGGAAAACAATTGAAGAAAAGTTTTTGCAAAAACCATTCGTTAAACATGAAAAATGGAGTTTTAAATTTTAAAATATGGTTTGTGTGTGTGTGTGTATAAATTTTTTTAAAGATTGGAAAAATAGAAATTTTAACTCTTCTGATCAAATTAATCTATTGTCACGCGTATGTGTGATGGCCTTAAACTCACGTGCAAATCTTTATTACCACTTCTTATTAAGGAAATTTTACAACATTACAATTATTCATAGCTTCTATTTAACTTATTAAATACCACCTTTGTGCTTCCAAAATCAAACATTATAATTAAATTTCAAAATATTATCACAGGCTAAATACTGTATTTTCCGGCTTATATACATATATATAACACGCACTAACTTTTTATGCGCATTTTTAAAGGATAAAATTTTATTACTGGTCATTATAAATTTTTAGAGTATTTTAAATATTTAAGTATTTTAAGTGAAACTTTTATTGCACATAAACAATCTCTGTCATCGAAATACCTTTAATCTTTCGAAAAACTACACTGATAAAAAAAAAAATTCCAACACCAAGAAGGAGTTGCGCAAGCGAAACGAAATTTGGTAAGCGTGTTCATACATCTGAAAGATAAAGTCTATTCAAATTTTGCGCTCGGTGCATCAATGTTATGCTAGTAGCGACACACGGAAGATGTAAATCAGGTTTGCTTTACATACGCGCTGTAACGTTCCTGAGCGATGCTTAGCGTCGAGATTTGATGTAGTGAGTTGATGCTAGTCCACAATGCCTTTAAGAAGACAACGAAGCCATTATCAACAGCTAACTGAGTTAGAACGAGGTTCATATAATAGGCTTACAAGAAGGTAGATTTTCTTTCCGCGAGATTGCAGAAAGGCTTGGCAGGAATGCATCTACTGTGCATGAATGTTGGCAGCAGTAGTCGAGGGTAAGCACTGCCTCAAGAAGACCGGGTTTCAGGAGGCCACGAGGCACTACTGAGAGGGAAGACCACCGTGTTCGGAGTATGGTCGTAGCGAGTCATACTGCGTCTGCAGCAGAAATTCGAGGAACAGTTAGCACTACAGTGACACAACGAACTGTTACCAATCGGTTACTTCAAGGACAGCTCCGAGCCAGACGTCCTGTAGCGTGCATTCACTAACGCCAAACCACTGCCGTTTGCGACGTCAGTGGTGTCAGGCTAGAGCTCATTGGAGGACGGAGTAGAGATCTGTTGTGTTTTCTGATGAAAGCCGGTTCTGCCTTGGTGCCAGTGATGACCGTGTTTTGGTTAGGAGAAGGCCAGGTGAGCTGCTGCAGCCATCCTGTCTGCGGCTCATACACATTGGACCTACACCTGGAGTTATGGTCTAGAGAGCAATTTCTTACGGCAGCAGAAGCAGAAGCAAGTTGTTCTGCCTTTCATGAGTAGCATTCCAGTAGGTGTTTTCCAACAGGATAACGCATGACCTCATACTGCTGTTGTAACCCAACGTGCTTTACAGAGTGTCGACATGTTGTCTTAGCCTGCCAGTTAATCAGATCTGTCTCCAATTGAGCACGTATGGGACATCATTGGACCACAACTCCAGCGTCATCCACAACCAGCATTAACCATCCCTGAATTGATCATTCAAGTGCAACAGGCATGGAACTCCATCCCACAAACGGACATCCAACACGTATATGATTCAATGCATGCACGTTTGTATGCTTGCATTCAAAATTCTGGCGGTTACACCGGTTATTAATATACCTGTATTTCAATTCTGCAATGGCTCTTCTCGGGCTTAAATTAACCTGTGATCTTAAAATTGTAATCAATTACGTACATTTCCTATTTAAATGTATTGCTAAAATCTCATTACACTACAATAATTATTTCTTTGTGTTGGGATTTTTTTTCCATCAGTGTTAGGCATTAATACCAAGAGTATAATTAAGAGTTACTTAAGCCCTCCTCTAAATCAGCATATCTGAGTCTTCAGGCAACAAACAGTACACTATGACTTCCAGTATATTATAAATGCTAGATTTCTAAAAGAATTTAAACACTGTTTCTGTTTAATATAGGTCTCTAAAGTTTTGTTTACTATAAGAGGATTTTTTTTAGATTTTCTTCCTAATCCCACTAAGTTCTAATCATTTTCTAAGTTGGGGTGATCCGAAGTGTATCTCTGTAACTTTGTTTCTATTTTCTTTAGCATATGCAAACACAAGTAGCTTTATACAATGTTATAACAATGCCTACTTTATTTTTGAGCCATAACTTTACAACAGATTTAATGAAAATTGAACACAGTAGAAATTTTACACATTTAAAAGTCAATCAAAAATTCGGTAGATTTAAACGAATTCAGCTGTAACCCTCGGTGACAGCGCTTGCGCATTTACTGTATTCTACATACTTGTAATAGTTCCGAACTCTGCAAAAAAACAATTGCATAACACCGAAATGAGGAAATTTTAAGAAATGAATTTAACTAAAAATTGAGTATCCGGAGATAAATTTTCAATTTTAAAATAAGATGAGACAATCTCAAGTAAATTTTCAAAGATAAAAATGTGTGTCTTATACACTCTGGCAAATAAAGTAACTGATACTAACTTAAGATTACTTTGTATTGCCTTCTTTATTTTACACTAAATAATTAGAGCTTCGAATACAATAGCGATATATACATTTAAAGCGAGGTTTCTTTATTTGAATTTGAGGAAAACGTGATTAGAATTTTAAATATAAATATGCATTTAATTCTAGCCTTATTTAATTTAAATTAAAAATTTTAAAGTGTTTTTCGTATGAGTTTCAGGATTAATAGAAAATATTTTAAGAAAGTAGAAATTCAAGTCTTAACAAATAATTTTCAAACTTGAAATTTAAATTCTATAACTGTTTTGTTTCATTACTTGGTATTTTCATTTAATAAAAATTAAAGCGAAATCTCAAATTAAGATGCAAAATAATTCCATTATTATTTTGTATCATATTTGATTAGGAATTTATCTTTCAAAAATTTATTTTCATGTCTCAAAACTATTTTAGTTTGAAAAATAGGAGGTATATATTGTCCTTTGTTTTCGAAATACACTCAATTAATTACACTAAATATATTTTCATGCACCAGTCAACAACCGTTCGCAGTGATAAAAATGTATTGAAATTTTTAGAGTAAAATTTATTTAGAATTTGAAAGCCCTAAAATATTTTTTAAACTTATAAATTGAAGTCATTTTTTAAAACCACTGTTCATACAATATAAAACTTAAATAAAAAATATTTAAATAAAAAATTATGAATTTATTTTTTAACAGCTAAACTTTTGAATTATCTTATAATTAAATAATGTAATTATTATCTGATATTGTTATCGTTTAAAAAAATTATGTAAATACGTAGTGTAATTTAAATATTAATTTTAAGTGTAATTTTTTAAAATTAATTTATGGAACACAATTATTTTTCATTCTTGTTATAGCATTATGTTAACTATTTATTTCCCACATTAATTAAGAATATATCTTTCTATATTTTTGGCTTGTATATTGCACCAATGTATGCAGACTTTCCTTATAGACAATATGCATATTAAAGAGTACATTCCTCCATAACACATGTGAAGTACAGAAGTATGATGAAAGTGAGCTCTTCTAAATTTACGAATTGCGATACATAAATTTACACTACATTTATTTAAATTACAAATCTGAATTAAATTTACATTACGTATATTCCTCTTCACAAATTATGAATTTTAAATGAATAATATATGCATACCATAGTTTTAGATAAAGAATTACATCTATATTTATTTAAAAAAAATAACACTTAATATTTATGACTGATTTCACAGACTAATAATAATATGACTGATTTCGCAGACTTTTGTAATGCCAAAATTAATGTAAGGACCATTCCCATTAATAAAAGTTTGCTGAATTGTCCTTTTTAGTAATATAATTTTTTGCAATATATATGAAGAACAAGTATTACATTTTTAAGAATTAAATTTTTAAGCCAAATTGAGACATAATAAATAATATTTACCATGATGTTAGCTTTTTGAATTAGTTCAGTAATTGATTTTCGAAACAAACCTTAGCCTTATTTAGAAAATTTGATGATTTAATTCATTTAAATACTCAAAATAAATCATTTTAGAAAGTAATTGAAACTTTACTTCAAAAACATGAATAAATTAACTCTCACTACTTTGTTCGATTACATTTAAACTTAGAACACAAAGGAGTTTTTGTGCAAAACATTCTAAAAAATTCATCATGATATAACGTGTTTATAAAAACCACTATTGTTTCAATTGCAATGATTTTTACGCTTACATGTTAGTTTACAATAACAATTTAAAAGTATTTTATAGAACTAAAAATTTAATAATTCCATATTAGTTTCCATCATATAAGCGTAATAGGAACTGATGATCTATAATATATACAATATCTCGTCCAATTCATTTTTGGTTCTTTCAATTTTTTTTTTCATCACCTTTATTTATTTACTTGAATAATTTAAATTACTTGATCATTTTTCTGCACTTCCCTTTCTTGTAGAATGATTATGAGCTTAAGCGAAATAAAACTCATTGATGTTCACAAATGTTTTCAGAAAAATGGAAAACGTAGATACAGAGTATAAATAAACTATTTTTTTACAATGGATACAATTTGGAACTGCTCAACAGTTATCTGCTACTACAGGTTCAAAAAGGAGTTGCATCTCATTAGAAGTTTTAGCTCACTCAAAACAACGCCCATTCCTATTGAGAAAATCCTCAAAATAATCGATTATAGAAATTAGGAGTCATTAAACTTATTATACCTCAGTTACTTCTCTCTTTCGAATTCATTTTCCGAGGCTGAATATTTCCCGCCAAGTGCTGCTGAGCAAGCCACTCGATTGCATGACGTCATGGGAGCGCAAAACGTATTGTAAAAGATGAACCGCTCATTCAATGGTTCTGTCGTCCCATTGGTTAGAAGCCTCTCATCATTTGCGTGACTTACTGTGTAATGCGATTAATTAGCCGACGCGATATGAATTGGACAACAATAGTTTGATGGTTGCAGCTACAGTTCAACGCATATCGCCAATGGCATGGTAATTTGAAGCCTTATCAGCCTCCCACTATTTGGTGGGAGGTAGTCTCAAACAAACTTAGACAAAGTGAACAGTGCGATGTAGGTATTATACATAAATATTCCTGAAGTATTTAAAGAAATTTATTTCGATTTTAATCTCAGAAGTAGGGTTTGAATCATTCATAGATGTCTTTGGTGTTTTTATCAGTTGAATAAAATAATGCAATATTGTTTTCAAGCAGTTTTACTTTCAAAAATTTGCGTATAAAACAGTAATAATATTATTATGAAACAATAATATTATGAAGTGCAATTTATTACCATATAATCCTAACATAATTATAATTTTTTTCAATCCTTCAATATTATTATATTATTTTAGAAAATATATGCATAAGTATATAAATAACAATTGATTTAGCGATGCAAATAGTTATATTTTTATAATGTAAATATTTTATATATTTAGGCATGGGTCATGCACCTAAAATCATAATGGAATTTTTATTTTCTGTGTACGTTTGTGAGGTCTATGGAACCACAATGCAAGTCATTTTAATTATTGATCACGTCATTATCAAGAAAATGTAATCATCTTATGTTATGATGATTAATGGAACTATGATGTTTTTGTAAAAATACACTTTCACATTAGGATTTTATTCATAAATAATTCTCACAAATCTTCATTTTTATTGATGTTCGCAGTTTTAAAACAACTGCTTTAGGAAGCAAAACTCTTCTTATAGAACCTGAATATATGCATACAATAAGGCTAAAATCAGACACCAAAATCTGTTTCAGCTAGTTTTCTCTGATAATGTACAAGCTAATCTGGTCCTAAAATGAAGTATTTTTAAAATCTATTTCATAATAAATATCCGTTACAGTTGTTAATAGGTTTTAGAAGTATAGGAAAAGAAATTTGTTGCCATTTGAAATCTAGATAACATATAGATTTCGTTATTGTAAAAAAGTGCTTTATTTATTTATATTTGATTATTTTAATCTAGTTTAATACTAATGGGTATAAAAGCAGTGTTTTATACATTTAGAGTATATATACATTCACAATATTAAATAAAATTATAGTTATAGCTTCGATGTAAAAAAATATATAATTAAACTTTTTTTTAGTTTACAATGTAATGACGAGGGACGAACGGATTTAAAATTCATTTGTTATAAAAACATGAAATGGCATCATTTTCTACTCGGATTCGTATCTCTGAATGAAGTATCTTGCTTTCCCTTTGGCTCCAAATAAGAAAAATAATCTTTGGCGAAATTTCAAAACTATATTTTTTTGATAGCTGGGAATTTAAAAAGGCGCTTGAGGGATTAAATAAGAATATTTAATTTTTTTTATGAAATTTTGTTTTCCATAAAAACATTTATTGTTTTCAGAGATAGAGAGTTAGAAACGTTGAAAATATTATTTTTTGAAATAACTGAAATTAATCAGAACTGACTCGTTTTATGAAATATTTTCTTTATATAATTTTTTTTCGGAGATATAAATACATTCTTGATTGAAAATGAATAAATTATATGTAGTCTCATAAATTATTGTCTAATTATATAACATATATATTATTAAAAGCAAAACGGAAGAAATTTGCTTTAATATTGTCTTTTGTATATCTTGTATTAACTATGATGTTAATTATTTAACTAATTATTAATGAACGATGGATATAAATTTTTCACTCCTTAAATCTGTAATGATAATTTAATGATTGAAGTACTGGTAGCCGAACTGAAAGAAGAGTTGTTAGCAATATGGGCGTCGGTTCTCTCTCAATTGTTTAAAAATCCATTTACTTCGGACTTAGATGTCAATAGAGGTTTAGAATCTATTGAAAACTGAATGCTCTGGTTTTATTAAGCTTGGTAAAAAAAATGGCCGTTCAGTGACAAATAAATTAATCCAATTTTTGCATTTTATTATATTGCAGAGTAATGATGTGAGAACTTAAAATTCGGAATTAACTTATTTATAACTTGCCATATTTTTTTTAACGAACTGCGATTTTGTAATTATTATTTTAATGTATTCACTATTAGCAATACAGGATAATTAAAAATGATGTTAGTTTTTTCAGAAAATAACAGAACTGAAGCAATTTAAATACAGACACAAAAGTCAGTCTTTGGTCTGAAAGTTACTAATAATTAAGGTTTTAATAATTGAGAACATTTTATATATGAATACTTCTTATACATTATATTATTTAGGAAAATAAGAAGAAATATATATATATATTTCTTATATATACTTCTTATATATTATAATTGTTAAATATTTTCTTATATGCTTAGAACTCAGGGTCTCAGAAAATTTGTGAGATAAACAATTTGTACTGGAACATGAAAACTTTCATGAATTCTTTGTACAAACTAAATTTAGAAAGTTTAAAATATTAAGAGTTTAAAATATTATATAAATTTTTACTTTTGTTATATCATGCTAATTTGCTGGTTTGTAACTTTAATGTTCACATGAAAACAAATATATTATGTTTTATTGTTTTCATATGAAAGCTATTTTATATACTTGAATTGATCCTTCCAATAAAGTTATGTGTTACAATCATAGATTGTATGCAAATAAATTTATATGTTTAAATATTTAAGAGTAAAATTCGGTAAAAATGTGAATATTTTTTCCATGATTTGTCGGAGAATATTTTTTCCATGATTCGGTAGGCAAGCGATGAAATAGTATTTATTAATGTTTATTTCGAATTTTCGTACACATGCATTCGATTCTTTTCTAATCCCGCAAAATGTACTGTTAATCCATTATTCGTAAATATGAAGGTTTAATTCAATTCATTTTATACTTAATTCTTATGTATATATAAACTAATTTTAAATTCCAAAATATAATTAGACTAATTTAATTCTGCTCTTTGTTACGATAGATATTTAACTTTCAAGAATAAAAATAATTAGGATTTTCCGAAAAAAAAATTATTTTAAGCATTTACTTTCTGCTATGTTTTGTTTATTTATATAACAAGCTTAATAGAAAAATATTACGTTGAAATATGTTTCATTTTAATTATAATAAAAGAAGACAATCTTTACTAAATTCAACTAATAAAAATTGTAATTCTATAATTTTATTTTATTTTTTTTTTAAAAAAAATATTTTTTAAAAAATGAAAATCGTTTCTATACTTGATTTAACACCTAAATCTTCGGAAAAATGAATTGATATTTTCTACACAATAACAAAATTATATACAACATTTTGATGCTATTAAAAGCTCTCAAAATAAGTGAGTGAAACAAGTTATTAATACAAGGCTCTTCAAGAAACAAATTACTGACTGAAAATGACAAGAAAATAATATTAAGAGATTGTGCGAATTTTTATTTTCAACATAATTTAAGCGGAAAGGTGGTGAAGGTGAAATCGAGAACAATTATGATAGAATTGGGAATAATCCCCATCATAACACTTAAGCTTTATTTCGAAGATGTATTTAATTGAGACATAAAATAAATAAAAAATATTATGAAATATATCAAGAATTACAACCAAATTTGTCTTTGTTTGGAGCATTCTTTCATTAAAAAGGAATTACGACTCACATTGAATTAGAACTTGGCGCGTACATTTCTTGAAAGAGAAATT
>JAPDSC010064571.1:5997-27051 GCA_026290005.1 Latrodectus geometricus
TATATATATATATATATATATATATATATATATATATATATATGATTATATTTTATAGTATTTTTAAGTATTTATGTCCTTTTTTGAAGCATATAGTTATTTGTCATGCTTTTTAGAACTATAACTTGGGTAAAAGTCGTTAGCAAGTCTACCGAAATAACTATAAGTTTTACTATCTAAAATACGCTTGTATCAGTCTATTTGAATTGAGATAGACTGAAAAAAAATTTCATTTTCTTTATTATATTCTAACTGGCACGTAAGTTTCAAGAGTAATACATTAGAAATTCATTAGAACATTCTCTTGGTCAGTCTATTTGTGCAGAAAAGCAATGAACACAGATACCCATCGTTAATTTTATTTTCAGAAGGGCGCAAGCATTTATAAGGTAATACAGAAAATTATAATTTTGAGTTGTTTCATTTTTAACATATGTGTGACCAATTGTATCGTCTGTATAATAAGAAGATTATGCATTTAGGCATATTAACAATTTTCAGTTATGATATTATGAGATCATGTTATTCACGTAAATAAATTAAAATATCTTAACAAAACGTTATTATAAAATAATTTATTTGCTTATATATTGCAAAACATTTTTTAGCTGAGTTACCAGGCTTAAAGTTTTTGTCATCAATTCAACAGATCCTGGTTTAAATATTTTCTTGAATCCGGGTTTCTATTTGTTTGAAATTCAATTTTATAAAGTGGATCCCATTCCAATTAGCTCTAATACGCAAAAAATTAAATGCATTTTTTTAAATTAACATGGGATATCTTTTCAACAGTGATTTATGAAAATGAACTCAATAGTATCAGAGAGGTTTTAAATTTTAAGACTGAAATGAAATATTGGAAATAGACATATTTTTTTATTTTTGAATGCTTAAATCTCACATATTTTTACTTAAATTTTTTCTTAGTACAGTAACTTATGATATGATAAAACTATAAATTATTTACTTTTTTCTATACGCGTGCTGAGTTTAATATAATTAGATTATCTAAAATTATTTAGTTAAAGATCATTTCTTAAACTAAACCATTTTAGATAATCTTTTCTGTGCATAATTAATTAATAAAATTTCACCTAAAATATAAATCAGTCTTAAAAGAAATAAGTTACTCTATCAAAGTTCTTATATTTGATCTGCAATCAAGAAATATAATATTTTAGAAAACAATAAATTGTATTCATTATTTTGAAACAATGTACAATGTTTATAGTTTTTGTTGGATTATATACATATTAAGTATGAAAACTAAACATATTGGGTTTACTTTTTGTATTATTTCGAAAACGCAGTTAAGCAAATTTCTAAAGGAAATCAAATTTCATCCGTACGGAAGTATAATTATTGTATTGTTTGTGTCATCGATTTATACCGTTTCTATAACAAGAATGTTATCAGGATTATAGATTGTTATGTAAAGTGATGCATCCACTTACAAACATTTCATTGTATTTGAAATTTGTCGTTGCCATTAGTGAGAACTGTAATAAATGCACTGAGTAGTTCTAGTTACGCTGGCAACTCGCATTATTACAATGGAATTGATATTGTTCCGAGTGTTTTGGCAAAACCTGTTACGGAAATAGCTAACGATACGTAAACAGGTTTCGATTAACATTATAATGTATTATAAGTTTACAGTCATTTGGAAGCTTTATATTAATTTGCAATTATTAATATGTTTCTCCTGACATATGTGATGAAAAACATTTTGATGCTTGCCATTGTGCGTATTTCTCTTTCATTTACTGTTACAGAAGTATCGAAATTTTCTAAGGATATATATTTTAACTTCAGCATAATAAATAGATTTTAAACATTTTATCATTTAATTCTATAATTTTACTAATAATATTTAAGCATTTGTATCACTTCTAATAAGTTATTGTATATCAGTTGTAATTATATAGAATTAAAAAAAAAATTCTCTGAGAATCTCAAATTGAGAATGTGATGTAAGTAAAGACTTTGTAATTTTCGAAAATTTTTAAAAGTAACTTTTGGTAATAGATGGGAGAATTTTCAAATCCTTTGTCGTTTATATGATTATTTTACAGCAAAACAAAAACATAGCTTAACCGGTTTTTTGGTATTTATAATCTTCACATGGGTTTCTATAACATTTTGCAAAAGAAAAACACTCTTTATAATTTAATAGTTAGTCAATTTTTCTTCAGTAAATTTTTTGTAAAAATTAATTTATTGTAATTCGGTGCTTACTAAATTAATTCTTTGATAAAAGAATCTGTGATTTAATTGACTCTAACGAAAATTGTAAAATTTAATTAACCTAGGAAATGAAAATTGTAAAAATTTAAAATTATCAATGCATATAAAATTTTAGATCCAATTTTTATAGAATGCTTCACTTCTGAAACATCATTATAAAATTCCCTTATTCAATTACATATTATGTTTGGTTTGATTTATAAATGTTTACTGTACACTAAAGTTATATAAATTTATTATAATTGATCCGAGAGAGCTTTTAAGTAAACTTCATGACCCCATTTCCGGGAAAATTAATTACATTTTTGTTCAAGTTCTTTCTGTCTTCTTACTAAAATAAGAGCTTAATACATTTCTTATATACATATTATTCGTATATACCAGAGTTAACAAAAACTAGGAAATAAAAATTGCCATATCATTTCTCTAAAATAAATTAACGAATTTTTCACATTAAAACATAGTCAAATTAATCATCACTTCATATTTATAGTTTTAGCAGAGGAATAATAGAACAATTTGCTTAGAAAATTAAATAAACAGTTGAGAAGCCACATTAGTTGGTGATGGGAGAAGAGCAGTTCGGAGGTAATGAATTTGATCTCTGATTTCGCACAAAACTATAGTACTGGGCCATCTTATACTCATTAATATTCATTAAGTCTAAAGTCATCAAAATGTTGAATATGTCCTTAAACACTAATTCTGAATTACAAGGGTTTAAAGTTATGGTATGATATATAACTACAAATAATAATAAAACAAACAAATATAGATGATCAAATTTCGTAAATACACAGAAACATTTGATCCAAAATGGTTAACAAGCATTGATTTGCATTCAATAACATGTTTCGTTTTCACATGCTGTTAATAAAGAAAGTTCTCCAAAGTCACTCTATGGTGTTTCAGGCTATCTGCACGAAATGCGACCTCACGTTATCGGCCAGGAAAGTACACCCTTGTGAAAACCAGGTGTTCTTTTTATTGCAATGCCTGTTGCACTCTTTCCAATTGCTGCGAGTACAAGTCCACAATGACAGTTTGGCCCATTGGTAGCAGCTCATAGTGAACCACTTGACGACTAGTCCATCAGACACAAAGCATAATCTTCCGTTGATGTATACTGTATGCTGTGCAGGCAATATCCTGTGATTACAATCAATATTTTGAACCCTTGGGTCATCATATAAGACCCACTTGTCACACATCAGCACTCAATTGAATATGGATGAGCTACGTTGGCGAGGAAATAACGATTAACAGGCTTCCACTTGTTTTTGCTTATGGACTTCCAACAGCGTGTGAGAAACGCGCTTATTCAGCCAGTACTTCTTACCTAAACTGTGTCATTGAACTCTAACTGTTTCACTGAAAACGTTAAATTGTCTTGCACTCTCACTAGACATTTGACTACTGTCTTCTTCAATGCCTGCCTACAGGGCTTCGTCATCCAAGGCTTGTGGCTGTCCACTGCGAGCTTCTTCATAGAGGGAAAAATCTCCCGACATGAATTTGTGAAACCAATGGCTTCCCGCACGTTCATTCACAGTATTATTCTCAGACTCTTCACATATTCAGCAATTTGATGCAGCATCTGATAAATTCACTTTGAATACGTAAAGCAAACGATATCTTACGAATTCGTTCTACACTTCCATTTCTCTTCGTTACTGTAAGAGTTACGATTGATGAATGTGCGTAGTGGACATGTTTTTATAACGTCTGATATTCCTACTTTCAATTAGCCAATGTCTTAACCACGTTATACACTAATTTGCATAACTCCATTCAATGGCAAGAGCTTTCTTGTTTACCTTATAGTTATGAACTGAAAATAAACATTAAATTCATGAAATTAAAACAAAATCAGTAATTTAAATATCTTTATATATAGAATACAAAAAAAAATCATTTTTGATTTAAGTTTCAGTTTAAAATTTAATAAAAATGTTAAACTAATGTTTCACTCATAAAAAACAGTACTCATTAAAAATTACTTAAATAACAACTTATTAACGCGATGTTTTGCTTCATTAAATGAAATCTCATGTTATAAGTAACTCGAATGAATTATATAATGTTTGAAAACTCTTTTTAGTTACGAGATTATTAAAAAGGAGTATCCGATGACATAAAATTTTTTTATCCACTCCAGCAGTAACGCATAAATAACATTTTTAAAAAGACGAAAGAATCTCAATTTTTTTAAAAATTGAGACAAGAAAAATCCTGCAACGGAAAATAGCTTCAGTTAATTTAATCGCATAGAAGAAAAAGCAAATTAACAAGGAATATCAAATCACTTCCTGTAAAGTTACTTATTATTCTGAAAGTATTCCTGTAAGGTTGCTATTTATAAAATGTTTTAAACTAATCACAAACTCTAATTCAAATGACTAAATGAAATATAGTGTTTAGGCTAGCTATATTACAACATGCTAATATGAACTTGATTTCCTACTATGGAGTTGTTTCAAATTTGGCCCAGACAAAATTTCGGCAGGTAAAATATATAAGGATTTTACATAAGTAGATACACACATATAGGGTTGCGTTATCATACCTTATGAAATGTTAATTTTTGACTAAAAATTGATTTTTTCTTCCTGTTTTAATGACAAATATGTATCTATAAGAAACTTATATCAAAATTTTTAAGCTTATTCTTTTTTATTTGGCTTTTTGTGAATTTAGAGGGGTTCTTGTCCCATGAAATCCACATTATGGAGATTACTCAAATTCTAGCCTTAATATAGAATTCAAATCTAAAATTAAAATTTAAATACTTTTCATAAGTGATATTTTGTTTAGTTTAATTACAGAGAAAAATGTGTTAGTATTCCATATACCTAATGATTAAATTTACGAATCACCGAAACCAAATTTTTGGAACTTGAATATTTGGAATCCTAAATGAAAGAATTGTTAATGAATTTCATTAAAACATTTTTAAAAAAAAACTAATAGTGTGTCTATAATAGTTCATATTAAATATACATTATAATTTAAAACAATTTGGTAAATCACATGAAAATTTTAACTATTGCAAAATTTTTTAAAGGTTCATAGAGTAATATTTGCTGAAGGAAAGTTTCCTAGTTAATAATCCATACTAGCATATTGCAAGAATCGTAATTTGGGAAATTCGAAACTCTCTATTCCGATAGATGTGCAAATAGAAACGGATTATACATTTCTTTGTGTTTAAAAGTTAAGCATCTCACTCTACTAAAGAATAGATATAAAGATTTACAATCACTGCTCTAGGAAGAATGTTGATATGTGGAAAAAGAGGCAAAATGAAAAGACGATAAGCAAATGGAATAATATTAAAAGAATTTGTACATCAGAGAGGGAATTGTCAAAAAATAATGATCGTTTACAAACAATTGAAAAAAAAATAGAAGGCAATATGATCGATGGCATATACTCTGAACCAGAAGAACAAGAATGAGCGTATAACATAGTCAACTAGTCTGCTAAATAGGCTATTTTTGAAAAATTGCAATGAGGGATGAAAATTTATATGCTTTGACAATCCAAAACGGATGAATAAAATGTATGAAATATTGTTGGGTATGATGGGTATATAATCCATTTGATATTTCTGGAATTAGGCTAAATTTATTTTCTGATTACTGTAAACATGCCGTACTACAACTAAAGTCAGACATTAGTTGTTGTTGCACCAGCATATTTTCCTGTACGTAACCTATAGTTAGGCTCTACTAATTAACAGAAGTAGCCGAATGGGAGGCTTCACGGTTTAGGAGAAGACATCAAGTAGATAATCCTCTAATGCTTAATATGCCACCATTAGAAATATTATTTCACATGGAGGACGTTGCGACTACGACATGCTTACCTGCTCCAGCCGCCTTCAGTGAACTCGACGGATACTTGGTTAAGCCGGGATATGAGAACGATGCTCTTTTCAACCAGGACAATGTGGTCCTTACTAAAAAATTGATGGAAAATGTCCATTTACCTGAAAAGATGAGTCCTTTAAAACTGTTTCAAGATAACACAAAACAATGCTGCAAAACTGTCTAAGGGCACAATGATAACACTGGGTGGGAAATTTTGGAACATCCAGTGCATAATTGCAATATAGCTCCTTTCGTCTATCATTTGTTTCTGTCGCTGAACATTACCTTGTCTTCTGTATATTCCTGAATAGTCGGTGAACTATGAAAACAGAGTTAATAATATCATCAGAAAATGGGTCATTTTTAAAAGGCTGACAATTATCATTTATCTGATTGATGGCTTAAGATATTAGGTGATGATGTAGAATATTTTTATAAATGAACGTATCAGGCATACATTCTTAATTCTCAAATAATTATTCGTTTGTCTGAAACAAGTTTTAAAACATAACTGCTAGTAATATAAAGGCTAAAACGTGGTTGTAATACTAGGAGAGCAATGAACATTCAAACACTTTTTTAAAAAATCTATAGCAAAGACTGTTTTCCTTAAAATTTTTTTGGAAAATCTATTTTGATGAGTAAAACAACCAGTTATAGAGATCTAGAAGGATATTAATGAAAAAAATTACATTTTCACATTATTCATGACACAAATTCTAAATAGAGTATAATTTTGGAGTCAAGAAAGTTACATTACTATCTTATAAAATTTTGATTCACTTTAATTGCTTTAATCCGTGAAATAACAAACAACTAAAACTACAAGAAATAGTTTGCATACTACATAATAATATAAAACTTACGTAATACTTTACATATAAGTATGTAAAGCATAATATAACTAGTTTTACTTTTATTTTTTAAATAAAGTATAACATTTGTTCACAGTTTTTACTTTTATTTTTTATATAAAGTATAACAATAGTTCACAGTAAGACTTAGTAAAGTCTTACTTTGAGATCTTAAGACACATCTGCTGGCAGTACCTCCGAATTTTGAGTAATAATCACATAAGGAGGTCGACATCAAAGCTGTCACCTTTCTCTCCAATTTAAATTCTATCAGATAAACTTTCCCAAAATGATGTTGTTTCAATTATATTTTCCATTGAATTCAATTCTATGTATGCGAAACCTTAATTTTCTTTTTAGATAAAAATAAAAACATTTATTATTTAATAACTTGTTCAACTAAGTTAAGGAAACCTATAACAATTTATACAATAATACAAAACTTTCATCTAAAATGTTTGACTTCAAGTTCCCAATACAAACTTCTAGAACATTAAACGATTAATTACAGAACAAAAAATATCAAATAGATTGTATTTCTACAGTACTTCCGATAACAAATGACTTGGACGTTTTCATGTAAGAGTTTTATGTCGTGTGGGAGGAGTATTTATGTTCGTCACATAAAGGTTTCCGCCTTTTGTGATTCTTGTCGAGGAATTAACGACTGAAGCCAGAAAATCCTTTTCTTTGGCCTGATGAAAGGTTTTCTTCCATTTTTTTATGACGAGGTGACAAACTGCTGTTCTTTTAAGCTACAACAAATTGTTTGTCAAGAAATTTAATCATCCGCTCACAAAGCTGCGATGTATCATTAACAATGTTTTTTTCTCTGAATGAAAATTGATTTTATCTTATAAAATAAATGGCTTGTGTTTATATTTATGTTTGACTCTTAACTTAACTTATGAATCATTTTAATAACTTCGTATGACATACTTTATATAAAATAATATAAAATTTGAATAAAAATAAAAATTTTCAATTTTTTAAATTTTATCCTACACATTATCGTCTTATTAGAGTTGTCAGTAAGATATGGATAGTAATCTAAGGCAAATAAAAAGTAACTGAGAAGTAAACGCGATAGTTTTGGCAGATTTGTTTGTCGCCTTAAAGAGTTTTTGGTGCATGAGGGCTAATTAAATTAAGACGAGGAATTTAAGGTGAATTTTGAGATTCATGTTCGAAGTGGGAATTGAACTAACAAATTGTTCAATTGAAAGCTACAATACAAAACATTTAGCTAACAGCTTTGTGAAGATATCCCAATTTACATTGTTTGACTCATTGTCAGGTCCTATTACCATCTTGGAGTCCTGATAAACATGGACAATTGATGAATTCGACAAATGAGCAAGCAACCTCCTCTCGACTCTAATACTAACCAACTAGTAAAAATTTTTGCAACTAAAACATTTTTATCAAGTATATTATGCTATAAGACAGGTAAATTTGGGAACCTTAATAATCAATAAAAATTACAATTCTGTTTCACTTAGGAACGTTTTGCATGGATGAACTGTTGAACGGGTGTGCAAGAAATAAAGAAGATTTCTGAAAGTTGGCATAGTTGTAAAGGGTGAGAGAAAGGACTTTATATATATATATATATATATATATATATATAGCATGTTCAGGAAGTTCATATTTGATGCATGACATAGGGTAAGTGTAGTAAAAGACTATGAAATACACGTCAGATATGCATTCTGTTTGTCAATTATAAATATTAACCGTTAAGTTACAGTGGTATTAGTAATTTCTCTTGTAGTGTGATACGGTAAATAGACACTACAGCAGAATCATTGTATTGCCAATTTACTAACACACAGAGATAGATAGTGAATACATATATACTTTTACATCTTCCATTCAATTACAGTTATTAATATTTTTATTGAACCAAAGTTACTTGTCCTCTTATGCATCTGTTTTGCTGGATAAAATTTCTTAATTTTCCGGAAGAAAGTACTGTTACTCATCTTACAGAAAGATCTGATCTTTTAGAATGCAAAAATATTTAATGTTTGAATTGACGTACAAAGTCCTATGATTAGCAATATCTAGTAATTGAATTTTAAATGCTTAGCTTCACGAATATGGGTTTGGGTTACATTTATGGGTTTTACAGTTTTTTTTTTGCAATAACAAATTTTCAACAATCTCACAACTTCATGTCAATCAAAGAGATTTTAATCATGTGTAGAAAAGTAGATGATTTAAAGATTATGCTTATAATTTATGTAGACTACCTTATGGGCGTTTCTACAAACTCAGCAAAAAGTATGAGAGGATACTTAGTTTTCTCAAGAGGGAGGAACACTTAAATTAACTGGCATCGTCCTTTTCCCAAAATCCTACCTTAAATTTTCAATATGGAACATTCAGCCGTTGAACAATATGCTACAATTAGTAAATATAAAGTAATCTTATCAATATCAATTTTTATTTTTAGACTGGTTTAGGATCAAACAAGTTGACTCATGTTGTAAGAAAAGCATCTTTAACAATCCAAAACTAAAAATTAATGAATTTACATTATCATAAATGTTGATTACTTTATCGATTGTAGTCATGTTTCTTAGATTGTATAAAAATTTCTACGATATGTTCATTTATGACAATAATTACGCATAGTATAAATTCGTGTTCCTAATAATCTATCTACCTGATTTGATACAGCAAATTTTATGAAACAAAATTTATTGTTTTTTTTAGGAAAATCGTAGGAATGTTATCATAGGAAAAAATGCATTATTTCCTAACTTTTCTTTTTAATCTCTCTGAAATAATAAAAATAGCCAACGTCTATAAAGCAGATATGTCTATCTAAAAGCATCATCCCAAATACTTCTATAGACAATAAATAAAAGTAATAAATTTTTATACTGCTCTGAAGTTGAAATTTAATAACCCACAACACCTGACCCGACTGAGTGAACTTTCGACAGTAAACATTATTAGCCCATTTCCGGGGAAAATGGCCGTTTCTTTTCTCGAAGTTTGCTTCCTTTAACTGAGATAGAAAATTTAATGCATTTTTAGAATGGGCTGAGTTAACAAGAAAACGTGAAGGAAAAGAAGAAGTAAGAAAATATCCCATTGCCAACTTTTATGAAATAAAGTTATAAAACTTTCTGCAATCAAATCTCGATAATAGTTTATGGGATTAGTTTGTGTTTGTATCTAAGAAAAAAAAATAAAAACGAAGAACTTCAATAAAAATAATATCTTGTGATTCTTTTTATCTCTTTGGTAACTGGAAAAGGATACACTACTTCCCAAAAATTAAAGACGAGATATCTATCATATAAGGAAAAACAGATCGAAAGATATTTTCAGAAACTGTTATATTTCGATCATGAGCATAAAACTACATAGGTGTGTAGTTTTATACTTATGATACATAGATCTGTAGTTTAATTCCTTCTTCGAAAGGAATTTTTACACCCTCGTATTGCCTTCTTAGACAACCTTTTCATAAATAGAGTGTTAATAAATTTATTTACGATATGCAATATAACTTTACTTCTTAAAATTTTTATTTTTTTATTTCAAAGTACAAAAAACATTTCTATGTGGGCCACTAAGTATCATACAAGTCCTAAAAGGTATAAACAAAGTCTAGAAAGAAAAGAAAATTGAAAAAAAAAGTATACATACAAGAAAAAACAAATAACAAAATTTCAAAGTCAAAAAATGACAAAATTTCAAAATTCTGTTACAGAAACATTTTAGAAACAACAAGGATTCTTGCTTTGATTAATTCTGAAAAATATGGGAGGCAGCGTTCTGGATATTTAATTATTTAAGAACTTTCCTTTCACCACTTCAGTTAGTTTTTTTTTTTTTTTTTTTTTTTTTTTTTTTTTTTTTTTTTTTTTTTTATAATCAGGAAGAAAATACATATAATTTACAATCATCGTTTTGCTCTATGATTCATTTTAAGTAAATGGAAATCATGTGATTTCAAAAACTGAAAATTTAACATTATAAAACCACCAATGTTAAGTTTTTTTAAAGACTACTTAATTCTAAGTCTCAGGTTCTCAACCAAATTTTCTATATCTAAAATATATAGCATCTAGCATTCGGTAATTATGGAAAAACATTATTCCTTTAAGATGGAGCTTAAGAAATGTGCATTAATAAAATATTATTTTTTCATTAACAGTTTATCATTTCCATTTAATCTTATTTTTCAAGCATCATTATCAATCACAATTATAAATTTAATGATGAAGTTACATCTAGATAGTTTCATACATCCTAAATTGTCTATTTACATAATTAGTTTGATAAAACGTTAAAAAAACTGTTATAATATGACAAAACTTAAAAATCTAATGCTGCTACATGACGATAAATATTTCTTTTCATTAATGGTCTTTTAGACATACTAAGCAAGCCTATCAATTTAGAAAGTTAGTTTATTTTTATTGAAATCAAATTAAACCAAAGTACCAGACCAAATTTTCCCTTACAAGTGGTATTTTTTCTGTTCAATAATTCATGTTCAATTGAGTGAATCTTTGTGAGGTAAATTTGATACAATGCTATTTTTTAAAATTGTACTATTATTTCATATACATTTATAATAAATTTAAGCAAAAATACGAGAAAGTATATTGTTGCAAAACGCTTAGCTATAAACAGTCCTAGAAAAAGTTAATAATTTTCATTAATTAATAAACAGCTATTAATTCATAAATAAGCAATTTACATTTAGAGAACTTCTGCGGGTTATTGCATTTGTGTGACTATTTGACAGGGCCTCAAACCTCTTATATAAAGTGTACAAAATTTTTTATGTGAGCATGATTTTGTTAATCTTAATAATAATAATGCAGAAGATAGTACCTAATTTAATGCTTTGCATTCGGTAATTATGGCAGCATAAAAGTATCTCTTAAAAAAGAGATTATTATTCTGGAGATTACGCGATAGTACAAAGTGTAATAATTCAATCAATTGAATTTATATTTTTTTGTATAAATATTTTAGAATGAAAATATAATGTAACTAAATAAATTAGGTATACCAAAAAATGGTTTCAGTGGATTGTGAAAAAATTCATACCAATCCTAAAATTGAAGTCAAGCATATATAGGGATGACTATCATTTTCTCTTCAGGATCTGTAACTCTTCGCACGATACCTTCTATAATAGAAAACTTTGAAATCAAATTTTTATTTTCATTTCTATTACCTTCTTGCTTTAATTGATTGAAATTTCGTCGAAATATAGGTAATTATTATTTAGTTATTAAGGTTATTGCTAAACTTATTGCACTTGGTAATCAGATCATTTTTAATTACCTCCATTTCTAATAGGCAAAGTTGATTTTTTTACTTCGAATTATGATGTCATTTAGAAAAATCATAAGTTTCTTTGCTTGGGGAAAAGTCTTGATTTTAGACTTTCTTATTTTAGTTAGATATTTTTAATTGTTTTAAATAAATTACATTAAAAACTGTTATTAACTCTGAAAAACTATGCAGAATGTTTAGTGATATGGTCTTCATTTCAAGAATTCATAGATTTGACTATCACTATGGTTTACACCTTTCAAGTGGTTCAGAATCTTATTTAAATTGCAGTTTTCGGTCAAATTTGTTATGGTATGCTAAAAATAATCTTATAGTTATAAATAAATTATACCAAATCATAAAACAACTATATTTCCAAAATTATATATTTGAAAACTTGATACTATCAAATTGTTTCTATGTCAAATTTTAATTTAAAAACATTTTACACTATAAATTAGAAAAAATATATGTATTTTAAAAAAGTTTAAATCTCTAAGAATTTCGCTTTTTTGTAAAAATGCTGAGAAATTTCCAGGAACTTATTTAGGCAGTAGAATATTGTGAATCGGGCAAATTACGTAAACTACTCATCCAATAATAGTTCGAATGTTGTAAGAGTTCAGAATCTATTGTTTCAGAACTTATTCTACATGCACAAGGGGAATCATTCCTTCCTATTTCTCATTCTTCCTAAAAAAATCACCTATTTTCGCCAATACGAGTGAAAGGGTTCGAAACTTTATGAATAATTCATTCGAAACGATTCCGGTAAGAACCCTCAGCGTTGATCCGAATATTGATGAAGGTGAGAGACACCTTTTTATTCTCCATTTCGTAAGATGGAGAATCCTGTTTTTAGACTTCGAATTATTTATTTTTCTCGGATTGTAAATGTGCATAGCATATAGTCTTCAACAAATAAAATTACGTTTAAAACATTCCAGTTGGTTTGTAAAAATGTCTAGTATTTGTCTCGATGACAAAGTATAATGTGAAGCAATATTGGCAATATATACTTAGGTAATATAGATTTATATAAGATAATGTATTGTAAATGTATGATTTATAAAAATGTAGTTCTTAGTTGTCATAAGTGATATACGAGCAATAGATACATTTAAGTTTATTTGTACATAATCATTGAAGGATGATTTAATTGATTAAATTATTGGGTAATTGATTAAAATTACTTTAATAACATGTTTAGAAATTTCGCATATTTTTTATTTTTATTTTTTAGGGCAGTTTTCAGCATTAAACTATATATTTTATTGGGGAAGAAATATCAATAGAAGTAGGCTAAATGTCGATTTTCGTAAATATATACACTATAGTAGGAATATAGAATGTTTTAATCTTAGAATGTCAAATTGTAGGAAAACTGTAACTCTAAAACCACTTAATATACAGATATCACAATTTTTTTTAAGATACTCACCCTATTATATATACCTTTATCAAATGTTATTCACAATTTTATACTAAAAACATTTACTTCTATATAAAATTCCATGTCATTTGAGTCATTTGATTATGAGTAGTTTTTTATTTATATTTCTAGCAGGCTGACAGATATTGGGAAAAATGATTTTCCTAATGTAGGTATCTTGAAAATCTCATTTGATGATCCTTTTTATGACAGTACTTCTTATGAATTATATATATATATATATATATATATATATATATATATATATATATATACACTGAAACGTTTTAGCTGATTGATACGTAGTCGACTGACGTAGTAGGTTATATGAGATACACATTCTACTTAATTTCATATAAAAAATGTTTAAATTCGGAATGTTTCTCCCAATTTGATAAATAAAAACAATAATGTAAAATCATTTTGAATGACAAATCTAAAAATAAATTTGTAATACAATTAATTATATTACTAATTATATTGAATAAATTTGTATGTATAAAAATTTGTTCTTAGTAGCCAAATATAATAATCAAAATTTTCAAAGACATAAAATAAGTTTCGTATCTTCATGTATGGGTTAAAGCTTTTTGGGATAAGATAGAGTTATTTCCATATTTATTGCAGTTTCATTTGTAAAAAAAGATGACAGGAATTTATTGCTTTCAAGAGGTCGTTGATTGCATTTGCATTCTTAATACAAATCCACATTTGCATGCAAACTCAATCACTAGCTATTTCCTATCAAAGCTAATCAGGCCTTAACAGTTCTCTCTCTTCTTAGGTTATTTTCACAAATACTTCCAGTATTTGGTAAGTAGTTAAAACTTTCCTGTAGTATTTGTCTTGTGAAAAAAATGTATGAATTAGAGAAAAAATATAATCATGCAGCTTTATGCAAAATATTGTGGATGAACGTGTACTCAGAAAAGAAAAAAATGCAATCAAAGCTCATTTTTTAAAAGCCAAGAACTTTTATTTAAGTTGTTAAAGATGCTAATAAAAATCCTTCCAACGAATAGGGGAAACAGTCCAATAATATATTTATAGCTAAATTAGCAGTATTGTTTGTCAGTTTTAGATAACAAAATACAAAACAATTTGTCAGTGCTTTATTAGCAGACACGCACGTGAAAAGTAGTAAAGATAAAGAAAAAACTACAAGCAAAACCCAAATTCATTTCAAACTGGGTATTAACTTCGAATATATTAATGATTTATAAAAGTTGTTTTGTTCAAAGAACTAGAAATAATATGTACAAATACGATAGATGTTTACTGATAATTAATCTTATTTTGAAATATGTACACAAATTCTCTTTTTAATCAAAAGATCACCAAAAATAAAGAAATTTACAGTAATTAAACATTTTACTTGTTCTTGGCAACACATCGTTTTGTTATTGGATACATATTAAAAATGAATTATTCATAACACAATAATAAAGAGATTTTCTAATTTCCTCTGATGTGTTAAAAAGAGAAAAAAAATAATCTTTTGTGGGAAACTGGTTTGAAACTCTTATGTTTTCTTTACCTTTCAGAACAGAAGTAAATTATGAGACAGTCATTTAAATCAGTCCTTGACAAATTTTATGAATTCTATGGACTAATAAAATTGATTTTAACTCTTGCTCTAACATGTGATTTCAGAGAGATAAATTAATTCGTAAAACTGCGTGATTATAGAAGTTTTATTTGAATGTGAAAACACCAATTTAAGGAAAACTTAAGTAGCATATTTTAAATTTTAAAAAAATTAACGTTTTTTCATAAAAAGTTCTTATAGATTATTGAATGACATTAAATTTGTTGAAAAGTTACTTTAATTACTTAGAAAATAATTTAGGATAAATTTGACATGCAATACTTGGTGGTATTTGGTTAAATAAAAGATACTTTTTGCTTTTTAGATTTGTTTGTGCTTTTGATTTTAATCCAAATATTGCTAATCTTATAAATATCCATATTTTTTTAAAATAAAAGAATGTTATTATTTTTTTGAGATTTCATTTTATTTATGTGTTTAATTCGGTTAGGTAATTTTCCATAATGAATAACTTTTGGCAGTTGTTGAATATTTACTACTGGATGAAGTAACAAAAGCTTATTAATTTTTGGATGCAATAAATGCACCACTAAAAGCTGCACTTACTTCAAGCCCAAATAACTTCAAATTATGTGAATAAAAAAGTATTTTACCACATAAATATGTAATTTAAAATTACTTCAAAATGTTATTTTTCTCAGCAATAAAAATTTATTATTTTAAAATCGGGTTACACTATTGCAAATACTTTCCGGATGACTATTTATTATTTTTTATTTAGCCAAAATACAGTCCTTAAAAATAAATTTACTAACTAAAATTACTGTAAAAACATCTGGGCTTCTTTTCAGTGGTGACCCGGGCAGAAGCAACATACTTAGCGAGTCTGAACAAGAGAGTCAAATGAAAAATAAAAACGTCGTTTGCACAGGGAGACTAAAAGATATCACCTTTTTGGAAACCCGATTTCAAGATATGATGTCTCCAACTGGATTCATAGTTCAGAAATGCGGATAATGTCTCTGATCAAACAAAATATGATTATTTTTTAGTTTCATTTGAAGCAGGAATTCTCAGTTAGATAATACATTTATTAATAAATCCACTTAAAGAAAAAAGAAATATGAATTTATTAAAGAATGCTTGATTTCCAAGTTTACTGATAATGAAACGAAATGAATTCATAACTTTTAACGGATCTTTAACTAGACGATCGGAACTATATCCACTTTTAAATGGGATACGAATATTGGGTTCATTGGAAAATAATGTTTCTCACATTTGAAATTTATTCCTATGAAAACAAAGTAAAGCAATTATTTATTAACAACCAGCATTTGTAAATACTATATAAAACTAAATTTGAACTAAAATGGAAACATTTTATAAATTCTCTTAGAAATTGAAATTCTTTAAGTGTTTTTTTAATGTAAAAAGTGTAATGATGCAAATGTATAGGGTCAAAAAAATCTAATATGTGCTAAATATTCTAAGTATAATGAAAACCTTTATTTAAAAATACCCCATACATAAAATTTTGCCTTAAGATCCAAAACTACTGTTAAAGTAAATTTTATTTTTTAAAAATTATATTCCAGATTCAATTATTTTATTCAATTACTTTTCTTACCCAAAAATCAGGAATGAATCATTTTAGAAAAGGCAATCCTTTTGATACTACAGAGAGTAGCCTAACGACTAGAAAAATTGTTATAATGCTATTTAAGCACGCCTTGACTATTTGCTTTCTGAGAGGATTTTTCAGATAGATTGTCCTATTCATATCTTTAAAGAGAGGAAATCCAAAAACACTTTTAAGAACTTTCACCGATGTGCATGAGGAATCACGTCATTCATATCTCGTTTTTCAACAATAGATGAGATCGACTTGGGCTTACAGATCTAAGAAAAAATACTATGATTAGGCTACGGTACTCTCTTTTATCAAAACTGTAACTCAAATTATATTTTATTGAATATTTCTAATTTTAATTTTTAAAATCTATTCAAGTAGTTTCTATCATCATTTCAAATAAAACTAATATATTGTAAAATTAATAACACACAACCTCTTTTAAGTTATTCAAAAGTTTATAAACTTATGAAAGAGGGTCATATAGAAAAGTACGGTTGCAGTATAACTTCTATTAAAGTGTCTTATGCGTCTTAATGAAGATCCATGGCTTCCCTGCGATCAATTAATAACAATTTGCCTCGAACATCTACCACAGATTTCTTTACGCTAGCTTAGATGCGTCAAGAAGTGATTATACCGTTAATCTACATCATGAATCTGCATTAAAAGATTGATGCCAAGTGGAAAATAGGACAGTTGAACCTTATCTATATTAATAATATAAAATATAATTCCTTATTTGTTTTTAAAAATTTTCATTCGTTGCTTTAATAGCATCTTACAGCCACTTTATGTTACATTAATAAAATATTTTATTAGCTAATAGATGTATATTTAAAAAATTGAATAAAGTGCAAGTCTCAAATCGATTTCTCCATTATTATTTCTTTTTTTTAACACTGTATTATTAAGAGTACAGTAAAAATATTATTGCAGTAAGAGAATTAAGTAAATTATATTTCTGTGTGTTCTGAAACCATTATCATTATAAAAATTTAATTTTTAAATGAATTTCTACTTTTTTGATATACATAAATTTACACGTAAATAATGAGTTTCAGAGCAGTTTTCCTTATAAATAATTGACTGCTGAACTAATAGTAGATGAATAATAATTGTTAAGGATCTCATGACATTTCTTAAGTTAGATTCACTTCTCATGAGAAGATGGTTGTAAGTATTTGTAATCACATTAAATCATAAATCACAATCCAAGTATTCCTTATGTGTGAAAATAAATAATCATATAGTGATTAGCCAAAACCCAATGTCAGTAAAAGATGTAAAAATATTTCTGATTAACATGATTCTTTTGTACTGAACCATATCTAATATTGTTAGCAAAACTAAAGTAAGTTACGGAATTAAATTTTTTAAACTCTATTTGCTTGAGTAGCGTAAGTTAAAATTATTGAGTGTAAGAGAGTCAGCATTTGTTTCAGATTTTAATTTAGGATTACTTTTCTAAAAATATGCATACAATTTGGCTTAAAATGTAAAGCAAATTTAAAAAATGTAAACGTGGTATTTAAAAAGTTAGTGACGTTGCTGCTTTATGCGTGCGCATGTCTGCATGCTTGTATTTAGCAAAGTCAACTTGACAAGTTGTACAACTAAAATGATCATATTGTTGGAGGCACAAAAATGGTATTATTTAAACCTTTTCTGGAATGGAAAGTTTCACGAGTTCAGTCTACTATTCCCTTAACTTTCAAGTTCAAAATACTGTTTCGATATTGTTTAAACTAGCAGAGTTGGGTGTTATGTTTTTGTAAGCTCCGCATATTCAGCTTTGAATAGGATCTAATTCGGGATTTTATCCTCCGAAGAGTATAGTCCTCAGTCTAAATCACAGAAATCCCTAATGATAGAACATAATAACATTATAATATGGTTTCTTTGTAATTCTTAAGACCATAAATCTGGAAGTTATAAATATTCCAATTTATAGTTTCTGGATTTAGAGTCATAAGAATTGCAAGGAAAGCATTTTATATTCTTATTTTGATCTCTACAATTAAT
The DNA here is from genome assembly GCA_026290005.1 of Latrodectus geometricus. Lineage (NCBI taxonomy): Eukaryota > Metazoa > Arthropoda > Arachnida > Araneae > Theridiidae > Latrodectus > Latrodectus geometricus. The sequence continues at coordinate 24,923 of JAPDSC010064571.1, forward strand.
CAAAATATTCCTATTTTTCCCACAGTTAAAATAGTGGGTAAGATTAGGATGAATTTTGGCATGGACTTGATAATTGTTTGTTCCATCACAGGAATTGTAGTTTCAAGTCTTTGACAACTTTTTTAGTTTCTAAACATATTTTTTATTTTGTTTTAAATACTATTAAATTAGTGGCACTATACAAAACTGTTTTATCAAGAAAATACTATAAAAAAAAGAATCAATTAAACAACATAACAATTTAGGGCCATATCATCGACTTGAAAAAGACTAGCTATTTCTCTTATAATTAAAAAATATTCAAATATTGATTTTTCTTTAATTCTTCGACGATTTAAAGTTACATTTTTTGAATGCTGACAATATGACATGAAAAAGCGACAACATGACATTTTCATTTTTCTCCGTATTATTAATAACTACACTCACCATCATAATCAGTATCACTAACAATCACTATAATTAAATAATCAATATCATTAAAATTGAAAGCAAATATTTATGAAAAGAATTAGCTTTAGGAAAACGACTATCAAGCACTTGCATTTCTAATGAGAGACATTATTACTTTGCACTTTCGACTGAGTAGAATTTGGAATCACTTCAGTTTCACCAGTTATTTCACAGTAATTTTAAATTTTTTGAAGTGATTCGTAATTAGTGGAAAATACTTTTTTCCAATGCAGCAAAGTTTCATTAATATATTTTTTTCAAAATGTTAGGTATTAATACAAATTTGATTAAAGAAAAATTGCAACAATATTGAGGCTAATGTAGACTTAAAAAATTATTTCGTCTTTCTTGCAATCAAAATCCTGAAGGTTTCTTATTTGAGATTAATTCAATTAATCATCGTCTCCTTTAAATAAAATTTTGTAGAGTAATTTAATTTTTTATAGTTTTTCAGTCTTTAATGCACGCTTGAATCTTGCATTTGAAAATCTTGAAAATAAAAGTGACTCACCTTGCATTCAAATATTCAAATGAAATTAATACAACTCTACCAATAATTGAAAAAATAAACATTTAAACTGCAGAGTCAACAGAGTTTTAGCATTCTTTGAGACAAGAATTACATTGGAAAAAAAGAAATTTTGTTTTGAAAATGAAATTTCAATGAAATAAAAGTATGACAGTTCAATAAATAAACAATGCAACGAATTATTAGTGTAAAGTCTTTTAAGCAGTATTTACACTTATAACTGCAATAAAAACGGCTTTAGAACTATAAAGCTTCGGTTTGAGGCCTATCTAGACACAAATCTATATATTTAATAATTAATTATTCATCTTAAATTTGTTTCTTTTTCCATAATCTTATCGGGATTTTTGCTAAATCAGCAATAATATATGTCGCGATACCGTTAGCATCATCTGATCTTCCATTACTGACGCATACACATATATTAGATTGGGGAAAAAGAAATCCATTCATTTTACGTCAACTTTATATAACTTCTTTTGGATTCACTTTGTAAAAACGTTTAAAACAGCTTTCACGTAGATTTTTAGGTCTTGCGCGTTACGACTGCTGACATGAGGTTAACTTCGATCATTTTTGATATTTTATAGACATTTTCGACGATGCTGTATCCACACGCGAAGTGCATCTCTAACATCAAAAATACCCGAACGGAACCGACGAAACAAAAATTGTACGTAACTGGCTGTTACGGTCTTATATAGGACGATAAACACCTTTCACAATTTAAGCCACCCGGCTATCTTTTTCGCCGTTACAAGAGAAAAACGAAAATGTATCGAATTTTCTGTTTGTTGTCTTCCATTTTTAAAACCTTGTACTCGTAACTGAATTAATCAAACAAAAAACCGCAAGAGGATATTTTAGTGTCAAATGTCACCTTTCCAACGAGCATAAATCTGAAATTGTTGGATAGATACCTCACGAGATATCGATCACTACAGACGTCTACTGAAAAAATAATGGATTACTTTTTCCCCAACCTAATATTTATATTATTATTTTTAATTTCTAGATAAAGTTATATCCATAGAAAAAAAACTATTGAATATTATTTATTCTACTGTACACAATGGATTGATTTAATTTAATTACTATTTATGTACTATTTTTTTATCTACATATTACAATTAATTCATTTTACGTT
>JAPDSC010064571.1:32051-49120 GCA_026290005.1 Latrodectus geometricus
ATGTACTATTTTTTTATCTACATATTACAATTAATTCATTTTACGTTCTACTTTATAGAGACTTCCGAAAAAAGTTTATTTAAAAAAAATTGTATTTATTTGAAAAAATGCTCTTGTTGTCTTTTTGACAATGCAGCATAGTTGTACAAAACGAAAGAAACAGCACCAAGTTTTAGAAGCAAAATTTCAATGCATGTGTGTTCTAATCCGAATAAATGGAGTGCATCATGGGATTGGAGCTTTGCCAAGGAAGTTTATTAGAAGCTGGGTTAAGGGGAATCGCCTTTATCTTTTGGACGGAGAGAATTCTGTTTTCATTTTCTTCCCAAACAGCAGGACGGGATTTTTGATGGATAGTATCGCAGCTTCTAGAAGTCTGCTTTTGGAATAAATTCTACTTATTCCGTTCCATGCTTTGTTTTTGCTCTTTTTTTCTATCTTTTTCGATAAAGAGATATTTCATGGAAGCTGTTCCTCACAGAAATGTTTCTTTAACTCCATTCTATAAATCATTCATACATATTCATTTAACTGTAACGGTTCTTTACTTTTTTCGCTTAAGATCGATTCTGAATTCATATAATAAAAAATATGTAGATTTTAAGTATTAATATTTTGGGTTAATCATAGCTTACACAATTAATATACATCTTTAATAAGTTTATGAAATTTAATAAATTTAAATATTCTGAAATTAATATTTGTCACGCTATTCACACAAAAATGAATGAGATTTTTTTTGATATAAAACAACCATAAAATTGAATACATTTTATTTATAAATAAAATTAATAATTTATAAATAGAAAGTTACCATATGTTTAAGATATTGAAGATACATATTATTTTAAGCACATATTATCTGTTTATGATAAAGAAATTGGAATTATAAATATTTTCATGATTTTATTTAAATTATGAAGTTTTGTCTGCGACAAATGAAACTTCACTTTAAATAAATGTAATCCACAGATTTTTTTCTTGTAAAAGACAAAAATAGCGACGAAAATTAAGAGCTTAATGAGAAGGATTTATTGGAATTGGTAACTAGGAGGATCCCTTTCCTAGAGTATGTAATTATGTCTTCCATTTTTAAATAAATTAATCATTAAATCAATTGAAAGAGAATGAATCACCATATTTGCTCATCCAATTCATAACAGTATAAAAAGACACTATAATGGCTTCCCATGACGTCATCCCATTAATTAGATGTATAATATTTTTTCATGAATATGGTACAGCTAAATCATGAAAATTGTTATTGTTCATACAACCTATCTAATTTGGAGATAAACTGACTTTTTCCTTTAAAGTGCGGAATCAAGAACGATATCGAAAAATATGTAATACTATGTCAGCTTCTTTGATTGAAATAATATTCTACGCCATTTGATTCTTTGTATTATAACTTTTAATTCTTTGATCACTGAAACCATCAACTAGTTTATTAAATTTGTAATTGTATTAATTTGATTGTTTAGATGTTCAAAAGTAAATAACATTAAGTTGATTTTAAAATTATGATTTATGATAAGTTATTATATTGATTGTAGTTATCTTGACATTTAGAACTCATTGGAAGATGAATAAGAAAAGTTTGTATGTTTCTCCGGCAAAAATCTTACTTTTATTTTAACGAAGTTTCAATAGGTAATGAGCAGTTAATATGCGTAATGTACTGATTATTAAAAAAATATAGATTACATTAATTTGCATTTTAACCGTTTGTTGCTCAGCTGTTAATTTTTGCTCGGAAGGGTAATTAGGCAGAACCTTCAGTTTGAAATTGATTGGGAACTATTATGAACATCTAAGTCCGTTCTTTAACAGATAATCCCAGTTAGTCTTCTCGGTACCTTGGTAATTTGTAGAGTAATTGGTTTCCGCTCTTTAGCAATAATAGATCTAACAAAGGAATAGTGATAGCATAGTGAAATCCAACATAAGAATAATGAAAAAAAGAACAGAATATTGATATCTTAAGAACATTTTTAAAGTATAAAACGTCCTATAATGTAATGATATTTTTCGTAATATTATTATCTTCCTAGGGGTTAAATAATATCATCATCAGATGATATGATATTTAATTTATTCTCAAACTCTCAAGTAAACTTGAAATTCTTCCTCTACTTTTGAGATAATTTTAAAGCAATAGAGAAGGACATAAAGTTATTAATGTTGAAAGAAGAATGTTCATCGAGTAATAAAAATTCTTAGAACTCATTAAAAGAGAAATATTTGTTTATAAATTACCTAAAATATACATTCCTGAAAATTTAAGTAAAGATATTGAAAAAAATTCATTTGAAAAGCTAAAAAGGGTCAAAATTTATTCAAAAATATTGTTATTAGTTAAACTCAAATTCACCTGTTATTTCGAAAATGTAGAAGTTTCTAGAATTTAACATAAATTAAAATAATCATAAATAACATTCTAGAATAATGATTTAAGTTTGAAGAATACATACTAAAAGCACTTGGCTTTATTTATTGGATAATATTTTGATAACTATGGATGCAGATTTACATAACACAAAATAGCCTGAAGTAAAAATTCAACCACAAAGCTCTTTGTATAATTATTTAACTATAAAAGTATTAAAAGATGCTGTTGTTGTACACTATTTATCTTGTATTCTTTTCTCTTATAACACAATGACGTTAAAATATTATAAACTAAATGTTACTTTAAAAAAAAGGAATTTTTTATAAAACAATTGATTTAAGGTTCTCTAAAAATCCATAAAGAAAAACTAAAAAATTATGATCTTGGATGAGATTCTTGATGCGATATTTGTCAGATTTTTTTTATCTAGAAAGATATATCGAAGCAATATTACTAATACATATTGAAGCAATATTACTGATTAATTGATCCGTTTGTTCAGACTATTTTCTCTGGAAAACAACCACTGTTTCAAAAGAACAATGCCTCTGTTTCCATCGTCAGATGTGTTCAAAAATAGTTTGAAGAACATAAAAATAAAATAGCACACCTTTTCCAGTCATCATAATCCTTAAAGATTATTAAATATTTGGAACCAAAACTCCATCTTCAATTTCGACCGTCTTAAATTACACAACGGAACTGGAAACCATTCTTGGAACTATTTGCATGTTATATGTGCTTGCTCTTATTTCTCTTATAATTTGATATTCAGGTAAAGTACAGTCCTAATCCCTATTAATAAAGATTTCTTTATTTCACAGATGTTAGTATTATTTTGTCACACATTTGTGGGAAAATAAGTTAAATATTTTATAAGAAAACGTTACTGAGTTTAACAGATTTCTATAAAATAAGTATTTTCTGTAAATTTTCAACAAAATTAATTTAATGTGCTGAAAATAGACTTTAAAAGGTATTAGAATTCAAGAATAAATGACAAAGTATTCAAAAGTCGAAAATTATTTATGCTTTGTTGAAAAAAATAAATGTTTTCCTATTTTTTCACATTTTTATTTTATAAAGTTAAAGCTTGATAAAGAATAAAAATGTTGCTTTACAAGAACAAAAATATTAAAATGTTTGACGTATTTGCGAATGCAAATAACAAAAGAAAGAACTTTTTATTATCTTTGTTATCTCACATTGACTTGGAATATGGTTTCAGTTTGAAATATTTTACTTATTTTTGAAGACTTTATTTTTTTACACCAGATAAAAAATGGCTTTTATGTAAGAAAAGGATTTAACTTTGGAAACATTTTTTTTTTCCTAGAAAGAAATACATGCTTAAACCAATGTATAAGAAATATTTTGTAAATTCTTTCTAAGAATTAAAGAATTTTTTTTTACTGGTAACAGAATGATATTTTTACAATGGTCTGGTAACAATGACTAGAATCAAAGAAAATAATCAATCATTCTGAATCGTCATACCGAGTGTCATTTTGTCATCATATCATTTTGTGTGATTTATTTCCGTCGCATATATTGTGGTAACTTTTTTTTTTCCTTTAAAAACAGAATTTTCCGAAAGATTGAGCGATGCTATAAATAATAATAGAAATCATAAAAAAGGTATAAAATAGAATTTTCTGAACTTTTGAAGTATTATTTTAATTTAAATATTTGAAAATAATTCAAGCTTCTAAATATTCTAAATTATCAATTGAAAAGTCTCTAACTTGCTCAACTCAAAAGACTTTGGACTGGAATTGTCTCATAAACATGAGACAAAATTATTTGTTTTAATAATGAAAAACGCTATCATTTTGAACTTTTTATTAAATTTTTACTTTAAATATTTTAAAAATTATGTTATATGTATAATTATTTTAAAATAATAATGAAATTCGTGAATTAGATATTAGATTTAATTAATAAATTAATAAAGAATATATATGTACATATATATATATGTGTGTGTGTGATCGGAAACAGTGTAGAGGAGAACTATATCCAGCGCCTGTGTTTTCTCCTAACTATTCCACCAATAAGAGGTCAGATGGAACATGACTTAACAGCGCGCTAAGCTTTGGCCAAGCGGGACCTCGCCGTTTGTGCAAGAACGAGATTGGAGACAAAAGACGAATGCGTTGATGAAAGACGATTATTAAAGATGTCTAATTGTTATTTTCTCACTTTTGTTAATTTAACTTTAATTTGCACATAATTTTTCTATTTATTACTATTAATTAAATTCAGTAAGCTTAAATATTTAATTTGTGTCTGTTTTGATTTCTACTTAATCTCTATACTCCCTCATTACATGAGGGCACGGCCGATTACGAGAATTCATTTCTCCTCAAGTATTACACCCTAGACAGCCAAGCAACTCTAAGGCCTTCCTAAGCAACAAAGACTACAAATGCTGATGATTGACTCCTTTAAAACGGTGAGTCAGCTTTAAACTTATTTCATAGACAATAAAAAATATGACTTCCTTAAATGATTTTAAGAAAATTGCTATCTTAATATCAAACAGTAGCACTAAGAACATTAAAAATCTACATAAATTAATATTTGGTACAGATGAAGGACGAAGAAATAGAAATAATTTACGAAATTTTACTGGTTTTGATTCTGACTATCCTATTGAAGAAGCCAAAACAAAAGCCATAACTTTATTCAGTGATGATGATTTTATTTCTATGTGTAATGTACTTCATATCGAATTTACTTATAATGCTAAGGATAATTGTGAATTGATTTTTGAACATTTAAGAAATTTCGATTTGTTTCGAAATGTCGAATCTAATTCCGAAAGTGAAACAGAACTAGTAGAAACTTTTAATAATACACTAAGAAATTTAGTGAGTTTAATTAAAAATTCCTCTTCACAGAATCGCAGTGTCAGTGGTTTTCAAAACGAAACAGTAAACAACGCCCAGACAGCAGTCGTAGACAATACTTTTCCTCCATTCGGAGCCGAAGATGACTCACAACCTTTTTCTCTAACGCGTCGGGCACCAGATGCTAATTTTCTTTCACACAATACTAGTTTTAGTGAATCTTTTTTTATAAAAGATCTAACTGACACTTTACGCTCCTTTAATGGTACAGATTCAGTCGAACATTATATACAAGATTTAGAAGATAACTTTTGTTTATTCAATATTACAAGTGATCAACAAAAGATAATTTTTGCTAAAATATCTTTAACTGGTACTGCAAAATCTCTTGTTCAGAGTATACATGGTTAGTTTACATGAAAAATTTTAAAAGAAACTCTATTGTTAGAATTTAAATCGAAAGTTAACAGTAAACAAATTCACACGATGCTTCAAGAACGTACTTTACGAAAAGGTGAATCACGTTTTGAATATTTTGTCTGCATGCGCGAAATTGTTTCTCGAGGTACAATAGATGAAGCATCTTTAATTGAATGCATAATAAATGGTATACCTGATAACTCAAGTGACAAAATTTTGTTATATGGTACTAAAAATATTTCCAATTTTAAAGAAAAATTAAAAGTTTAAGAAAAAATTTACGTTTCTAAAAAACAAGTATTTTCCGATGTTTCCTCTAAATATCATGATCGAAAAAATTACAATCTCAACAATCGAGATTTAAATAAAGGCCATATTAGAGTTACTCATCATAATCAAGATGTGTCGAATATATCTCCAATAATTTGTTTTAATTTTGGCAAAAAAGGTCATAAGTCTTCACAGTGTTTACATAAAGAGAAAGGATTTAAATGTTTCCAGTGTAATAATTTTGGTCATAAGGCCATGGACTGTCCTAATACTCAGTTAACTACAACAAAAATACCCAAAAATTCTGTTAAGCATATTCAGGCAGATTATGATATTTCACCCCAAATAAAACCCATGCACATTCCAATTACTTTATGCAAAATATATGCACTATTAGATAATGGGTAGTGAAGCTTCTATGATAAAATATTCAATATATAAGCAAATTGGTTCCCCTCTTCTTAATTATTCCCCTCTTGTTTTTACTGGAATAGGTAGTAATAAAATTAAATCAATGGGATATTTTACAGACTTAATTCAAATAGAGGATTCCTCATTCTCTATAAATATTCACGTAATTCCAGATGATTGTATTTCTGTAAATGCAATAATTGGAACAGATTTCATCAACCAAGGTGAATTTCACATAGGTAAAAATGGTATTCATTTGGTTAATAATAATCAAAACTTTCTTGTTAATATAGTTAATATTTTCGGTGAGATGGACACAATCGAGCTTTCACGCATCAAAAACTCAACTTATCGAGAACAAATTAAGAAAATAATTAACAGGCCAAAATAATAAGCCAAACAAAACTAAGACCACAGATGTTTCAATGAATCTAATTCTTTGTGATTCAATACTGGTAAATCAGCGTCCACGGCGATTACCCTATGTAGAGCAAAAAAACCATTCACGAACAGACAGAACAATGGTTAAAAGATGGTATTATTAAAAAAAGTAATTCCGATTATGCAGCTCTGGTGGTTCTGTGCAAAAAGAAAAACGGTAAACATAGATTATGTATCGATTACAGACAATTAAACAAAAAGATAATTCGGGATAGATTTCCCCTGCCCCTTATTGAAGATGTACTCGATCACTTAGAACAATCTCAAGTTTTCACAACACTAGATTTAAAAAACGGCTTTTTCATTTTCCCGTAGATCCTGTTAGTAGCAAATACACTGCTTTTGTTACGCATGACGGACAGTTTAAATATCTCAAAATGCCTTTTGGATTGTGTAACAGTCCTTCTGTTTTCCAAAGATTTATTAATACTGTATTTCGTGAACTATTAAAAGATGGTACAATAATAGTATACCTAGACGATGTTATAATACCATCTCGAGATGAATCCGAAGGTATTAAAAAATTAGAACGAGTTCTTAAAGTTGCTTAAGAGTATGGTTTGGAGCTAAATTTTGATAAATGCAGTTTCCTTCAATGCAAAATTGAATTACTTGGTTACATTATTCAGAATGGGACTATTCAACCTTCTCCATTGAAATCCCTCGCCGTTCAAAATTTCCCTAAACCTACTAATTTAAAACATATTCAGAGTTTCCTAGGATTAACTGGATATTTTCGAAAACTCATTCCTAATTATTCACGCGTTTCTAAACCCTTAAGTGACATCCTTCGAAATAACCAAAAGTTTAAATTTGATACCGAACAAATAAATGCATATCAAGAATTAAAAAACATTCTGTCTCAAAAACCAATTTTACACATCTATCGACCAGGTTCACAATTAGAATTGCATACTGACGCCAGCTCACAAGGTTCCGGAGCTGTGCTACTTCAAAAAGGAAGTGATGAAAAATTTCATCCCATTTACTTCTAAGAGCCGAAAAACTTCTCCTCGACAATCCAAATATTCCAGCTACGAATTAGAAGTCCTCGCGATTATAGAAGCTGTGAAAAAATTCCGTGTTTACTTACTAGGTAATAAATTTAAAATTGTTACAGATTGTGGTGCATTTAAACAAACTATACAAAAGAAAGACTTTTTTGGAAAGAAAACTATCCAAAAATTGCCAGATGAGCCATGATCCTTGAAGATTTTAATTACGAAATAATTCATAGATCTGGTAAGCAAATGCCTCATGTTGATGCCCTCAGTCGTAAGACAGTATATTTTATTACACCTCAAGCAGAAATGACATTAAAAATTGAACGAGCCCAATCTACAGATGATAACATTCAAGCACTTAAGACTTTATGCCAAACAAATAATACGTATGACTACATTATAGATGATGATTAGATATTAAGAGCGAGATTGGAGACTAAAGACGAATACGTTGATGAAAGACGATTGTTAAAGATGTCTAATTGTTATTTTTTCACTTTTGTTAATTTAACTTTAATTTGTACATAATTTTTCTATTTGTTACTATTAATTAAATTCAGTAAGCTTAAATATTTATAGATATAGTGCATAACTACATCCATTTCAAAATTAATCCCTAGAGTAAGGCGAGATTTAACAAGCCAGCAATAAACTTTCTTAGTACTTCATAATATTTTTTGCAATGTTTAACAGTCTGAAACATTTAAATTTTTATTATAATCATTTAATAAGAAAACTATTGTACACAGAATTAATATTGTGCCATAAAGCTATTAACCAATCGGGTGCCAGCGCGGCATCATGCACAGTGATTTCACACATACAAATGCAAAGGATTTATTAATAAAGTAATAATAAAATATCGGCATTATATTGTAAAATGGGTTCCTTTCTTATTGAATAGCCAGGACCAACCACAAAAATATTTTATGAAAAGAAAATTTGAAAACTTTTACCTTTAAATTTAAATTATTATACACAGATGGTTTTTTACACTTAATATTCAGATGCATTAAGCAATTAAATGAATTAAAAAATGTTTGTCTTTAAAAAAATAAACATAAATATTAGTATACTCACTTAATTTTATTTTGTAATCAGTAATGTACCTTACAATCTATAAATGTATTTTCCATTATAGATAGGAATAGGAGAAAAAATGGGAAGAAAAAAAGAGAATAAGGCAAGAGTATTTTTTTTTTTTTTTTTTTTTTTTTTTTTTTTTTTTACAGAAGTAGAATTGTGAAAGAATTTCATTAGACAAGAAATTAATTCGAAAGTTTTTTTATGCTGAATCAATTTATTCCAATTCTAGACTCAAGAATTTAAATTTCTTTCTTGAATATTTGTTCTCTTTTCATTTTCATTTAAAAAAGAACTGAATGTTTGAAATAACCTTCTTCTTCAAATAAGTTTTATTTGCCTTTTTAGTACTTCTTTGTTTGAAAAGTTTAAAATCAAACAGCCATTTTACTCTGCTTATATATTTTAGTATTTTACACTGAAAAAATAATCCAAAATTTTTTTCGGATGAGTCAACTATCTATGTAAAATATATATATTGATCATAATACTACATATAATTTCTTACTTATTTTTGCAGAAATTTCTTAGATAAAACTATCTTACAAGTAAAATTTAACATTAAATATATAATTTATTATTAAATGGCAACATCTTTCAATTTATCGGGATCTTTCTGAAACTTCCTTAATATGTGCGGTTTTTGTAATTTAGAATAAAATTACATTTTTAGTTTGTGTATGCAGGTTATGATTTCACAGTTTTTAGTCTCTTCAAAATGAGACTGGAAGTCCATACTGAGAGACTGTAATAAATGTAGTTTTCATCAGAAAGCAGGTTTAAATTCTAATTAATATTTGTGTATTAATCTGAGTAATGTGTTATTTATGAGCACAGAATAAGCTGGCACCAATGAGAGTTTTTTAGATTTCAATACACCACAGATAGAGTCCAAGATATTATAAATATTTATATAGAGGAAAATCATATTCGGCAAAAGAAACGCAGTATTCTAAGTATAAAAATGTGCATATCCGAGTAGATTATTTACCTCGCGTCGCTTTTTACTTAACTGCATACATAGTTCATAAAGTTAAATGTTCCTCTTCACTTTACCGCATCAGTTTCTTATACTCATGTGATCGCTATTGAGAAGGTTTATCTAAGCTTACAATTGTTGAAATGATAAGATAATTGATGAGATTTACACATAGTGCATTTTTGAATGAAAAGTCCCGGGTTCGATTCCAGTCACTGTTGAACAGTGGGATGAGCAAACAGTACTTTCTTCCTGCATTGTCCATGTGTTGAAGTTGGTGCTTAGAAATTTTGTGGGTTTTCTCACTTGTGACACATGATTCGGCTTATTATCCTCGAAAAGTCCACAATAATACACTAGGTACGGGTAAAACTAAATAAAAATATCCTTTAACTGTTGAGGCATCTACTTCGTGGCATAAGAGATTTACATATGTTATTAAAAGAGATGTCTCTGTTTTCGATCCAATGATATAACATGGTAATTTAGAACAAATATGGCGAGACTGGGATTCTGGATAAATATTATTCAGTTTAATTTCTAATTACCTAATTTGTAACTCTAATGAGGAGCAAATACACGTTAAAAATCATGGTAGATATTATTTTAGTCGTTAAAAAGATGATTATTTTAAGAATTTGAAATAACAATGAATATGCAATAATTATTAATTAATATTATTAGAGCTGCTGACAGATATAATTTGTTAAAACTATCACTCATGTTATTCAATATGTCACTCACTTTTTTTTTTTTTTTTTTTCGTTATCACTACTTAGAAGCTAACTTTGAAGTCAGTACTTTGAACTTAGGGTCTATCGTTTGGGAGTTCAGTTTCATTTCGATTGTGGATGTTTGAAATGGTTCGGAATCCATTTTTTTTAAATACCATTCACTCCAATTAACATTGGAGAGATAAAAAAAAACAGTAGGGCAACAAACTAACTTTTATTTGTATTTTTCAAGTTATTTGATTTGACGCAAATCTTATAATCTCTTTTAATATATAATGAGAATATTCCAAATTATTTTTATTTAAACTACTTTTTGGCTGAGATTTACTGTACGGTCACCCTTGGCACGATTTTTCTACATTTGGCAATAAATAACATTTTTCTGGGAACCCAACCAATTCCGACGAATCGCATATGAAGGATTCCGACCAATCATAGATAGGGGATTCCGATTTTTCAATATTCTGTTTATTTTTAGACCTCGCTTATGCAAAATGGCGAGATTTTTGGTGACTTTTTGAAAAAGTCGCCAAGGCTGACCACGTTAAATTTTTACCTTTTCTTCTAAGCACAAGCTCTTTTATTAATTATACTTCATACTCAACTACAAAACTAATAACACGAAATGTCTCATTTAAATTACCAAAAGTAATGGATCGAAATTACTGTCAAAATCATTAAATCATCAAAAGTTATCATACCTTAATGATTAGATTCAGTGTTTAATTCCTTCCTTTAAATCTTGTTAAAACCTAGTTCACTCCATGGGAAGGAAATTTTCGCAACAATATGTATTTACCATAAAAGGATTAAATACCTTGAATATCACGCTATTGATATCCAGACGATATGGAGATTTTAAATGCAAATGAAAGAGATTAATTATACACTTCAATAATGAAAGAATAGATTGATTATATAGAGAATAATAAGAGCAGTAAGTTATTAACAAAATAATTGAAAAGTTGGATAAAGACTGATTATATTCAAATTAATTAAAAAGATATGGCACGGTTTTAATAGTAAATCATGCAAATAATTTGAATTTTTGGGAAAATTTTCACAGTAAAAATCGTTGTAGTATTGAATCTCAAAAGTTAATAATTTCTTTAAGCTTAAAAGATTAAGAATCATGCAGTTTGTTATCAATTTATTGAAAATAAAGCTTATTAGGGAGAGAAAACAAACATGATAATAAAAGGCATCTAACTTATAACCAGTGAATATTGCATTAAAATTTTCTTTTAGCAGCAAGATTAATATTTTAAAATAACATTGCAAGCAAATATATTATTAATAGCTCTTTAAAACGTTTGAAAATTAATTTAATTAAATAACTTTACATTCATATAAATATCTTCGAAGTCAATCAATAATATTTTAAAACTGCTATTTGAAATTAAATTACAAATGTTTTCAAGAATACACTTCTCTTAACATAAAATTTTTATATTAAGAGATTTAATTAAATTTTTATATTATGTTAATTGGTGCATATACTATTAAATAGTTGATATACTGTTATACTAGTTTGTATTAAATTAATGTTCTTATTTATACTTTTCCTTAATTCTCTTGAAAATTTGGCATTTTAAATCATGAAAAATTCCAGTTAAAGTATTAGGTTAAATTGCGCTTTAGATCCCATACTTCGCCAACTCTCGAATTTGAAGCGTTTTTTAGCGCATGCTCATTAATTACTCTTTTGTTTTAAAATTTGATATTATGAAACATTTTACTTACATGTCCTCTCCCAGCATGACGGTCTTCATCAGCATCAGGCATAAAGCCCGTTGACTCCCTTTTATTAACAGCGAGGTTTTTCCCTATGGAGCTACCACAGCCTTCACATTCTAAAATATCTGTTACTTGTTGGTTACCACGACCTTATGGGTACTACTTGATATTGGTTTTTAATATTTATTTATTTACATTACTGTAAGGTTACATCACATAGTATACTATAAGAAATGGTCAGGAATTATGAAAATTATGCACAGATTGTACCCAAATATTGGAAATTATGATAAAATAACTTAGTCAACATTTGAGCTGGCATTCATTTTTCTAAGCAACATCTACGAAGAAAAATATGATGAAGATATTTAAAAGCTACATATGTATTAAGTGTAGGCTATATTAATGTATCAGTAACTTAAATAACAGTTAATGGTAAATCAAATTAGATTAATTTCTCTATCAGATGAGTCTCTCCATCTTTAGGGCACGAGTAGCATAATTAGGGAGTAAAAATGCTTTCTCGAAAATTATTTGTTGGCAGTGTTGATTGCTTTTGGCGTTTGACAGGAATCGGCGTTAAAACCAATGTATGACAAATGATCTTAATGCTGCTTCCGAAATGGAAGATAAATGGTCAATATCTCATATTAATCTTTACTACAGAAGAAACTGATGTTCATATCAGATATTCAATTGTGGTTAGGCTATACTTAAGGGTACCCCTTTGATTCTCGCCAAGTTGTAATCGCGATTGATCACCAAGCTGGGTAAAACCCAATCATATTCTGATTGCAACAGAGCAATTGATTGTTCTATGCCAACAAAAATCGCCAAAAAAAATGATAACCAAACAAAAATTGCTATGTTTGCCAAGGGGGCACCTTAAAGTATAGTTTTACCTCAATTGTGAGCAAAAAATTATTGAACATTATACACAAATCAATGTAAAATAATACTAATTCAAAATTCCACTCACAAGTAAATAAATTTAAAACCTTTATTTTCATTTAAATGCTTGCTAGAAAAGAAGTATGTAAATTTTTTTACACGTTTTTATAAGGATAGCATGAGTAAAGTGTAAAGGCCTGTTTACACGCTCCGAATTTCTTGTCCGAACTTTCTCGGATCTCGTTGTCGTTGTGAAATCGGAGTGTGTAAACACGTTCTCGGAGATCACGATCCGATCTCGGAAAGAAGTAAAACGTGCTACTTTTTCATCCGAGATTTTGTCCACAGGTAATCAATCAGCTTTATGGAAGAGTGACGTCATCGGAAGGCAAGAAAATCAAATTTAGCGATTAGTTATCAAAATGAATTGGAGTAAAGAAAACATCGAAGTTTTAATTGAAGAATACAGATTGAGGCCATATCTATATAAATTTTGTTTCGTCATTCATATTGAAAAACAGAAAAAAGAAAGCACAAATCATAAATTGAATTCGAAAGACAACGTCTGTAAACAAAACAGCAATCAATGAAAAATCAATAGTGAAACTACGATAGAAGTTAAAATATCAACAGCGAGAAATCGTATCATATTAACACCAGTCTCGAATCCGTAATCCAAGAAACCGATTTCTCGGTCTTGATGACGTCATATTGCTAACTCGGACAAGAAACTCTAAGCGTGTAAACAGGCCTTAAGAGTATATATTACGAAGAATAAAGTAAAATCTTTACCATTTCATTTGAAACGAGTTTATTGTTGGTAACAGTTTAGCGGAGACCTTGAACTTGAGTACATCAAATGCCCCTAAGTTTTCAACAGCAGTCGAATTGAAAATTTCCAAAAACCATAATATCAGACCCACAGTCCTTATTTAAAATACATAGCTGCGGTTCCAGCACAGTTTTCCAATATTTTCACCAATTTTATAACATCTTAGTTGTGTATTCAAATTAATTGATTAAGAGTACTTATACATTTAAGCACTCACCACCTATTGTCTCCAAAGCGAACTTATAAAATACAAGCCGTATTTACAAGTTGCAAGGGAGAAATCTGGATACCTAAGCGTACAATATAACAGATTTGCATACTAAAATTTTGAATTAACCGCTTTTGTTCAGCAATAACCAGCGATAATCCATGATAGATTTAAACGGGTGGTAATGAAACTAATACATTCAGCTAGCATTACAGTTATCTTCTAGTATACCAAATTTTAGACTCAGTTTAATGGGACAAATCACACATTTAATGAATTTGTTGAGGTTTGTTTAATTTCCAATAACAGCCTGCAAGTCAACAAGCACATGTATTTATTCTAATTTTATCATAAAGCGTATTTTTTTCTATTTGCTTGTCAAAAACTCCGTTCAAGCTGCATGTTGAATGTGAGCTACTACTTTCGAATCTTTGGATATTTTCCTATAAAAACATACCATACAGATGCTTTGCGTGTTGTAGAAATTTGTAAAAGAGCTTAACATTTTACACGATCGTGATTAAAATGTAAGAAAAATATGACCATTTTAACGATTACTGTTGACAGAAGAAATTAGCTAGAATCTAACGAAAGAACAATCATATTTCACGGATATTTTTACGTTTATCAATTGATGGGAGGACATTATAATCAACTGATTATATTTTTCTTTTAATAATCAAGTCAATTTATAAAAAAAAATGACTTTTTGAAGTAGATAAGGAACTTTAATCTTAGCTTTGTCAAAAAGGTTATTTTTAATATTTTTACATGCACTTTTGATTCTTGATTAAATGGCAAGCATCCTTTTTTAATTAGAAATTGTTTTGAAAAAGGTGCATTGATATCATAAACTGAATAAAATAATTTATTCTTTTACAGAAAGAAACTAGTCTCAATAGTTTCAATAAGAAAAACATTGTTTGCCATATTCGGAAAACAGTATGAAATGAACGAGCTATTAAGGTTTTAGTTCCATAGAAATATAGTTGTATATATCATAAAATATTGCAAATCAATAAATTATGCAGTTAAAATAAAGGCAATATATAATTATTCCTATTTCATACTATCAAGAAATCATAAAAAAACAGCAGATATCTCATCTACGCTCTTACCGATGTGTAAAAATTCATTCGAAATTTTTGATATTTCGAATTAATTTGTTCAATTTGTAAGTTATATCGAGGGAATGTAAATATTTGTAGATGATGAAGAACAAATATCATTGCAAATATAGAAATCTTAAAATAAGGTTATGCAATATTTTAATTGGTTTCTTTTTAAAATGAAATGAATTCATTTATAAGCAACGAGAAATAAAAAGTTATTAAATTGCAAATTAATGCAAATTAAAAATTATTTTCAAGACACATGAAAAGTAAATTAGCTATGCAACTATTTTTTCACAATTGAAATTATATTTTTTGTTGTACTGGAAATTGAGGAAATGAATGATTATTACACATTTTTAAAAAATATGATCAAGTAACTGTTACTTTCTTCTTACAGGCACTGCATTTACAAATATTAAATCACGCCGTTAAATTATATTTTATCTACATTTTAAGAAAATAACGATTAATGATGATTGTTAATATTAAAAAATTCAATAAAAATGTTTATGGAATTAATTTTGAAATTACATATTTTAAAGAAAAACATATACCATAACCAAGTCTAAAATTCAACTGGAACAGAAGTAAAAAAAATTGCTTATAGTTGTATTTAAATAAGCAAAATTGTATTTGAATAGATAAACACATCTTATAGTATGCACGCACTTTTAAACTTAAGATATTTGCTTGTGACAGAAAGATTTTACTCGTGAACTTCTACATTTACAGCATTTTACAATGAAGCCTAACACATTTTTGTTTCATGAATAATTCATGAAGTTTCTTGTATCTCGTACCTAATGATTGACGCACATTGTTTAAAATTATACTACATTATGCAGAAAGACAAGAATACACGATTTGTTTTTTTCTACTAAACAACGTTTTTGAGATAGCTTATTATTCACAGTCTTATATATCAATGTCAATAAAATTTGTTAAAAAATATCATGTGTCTGTCAAAAAATATATGTTTGAATACAGAAAAGAAAATATTATTTTCTATAATAGAAAGTATACTGAATGGAATCTTTATTAATCTAAATTAATTATGAACTGGTTAATAAAACTCTCAAAATTTAACTATGAAATTAATAAGGAAATTGATACAAATTACAAATTAAAATAAAATTTAATGTTTCTTTTATAAAGGAAGCAATACAAAAATAATATTAATTCACTAAAATGAAAGTCTTACGTTATTTATCATATGTATGATTGACAACAAGCCTAAAAATTGGATTATTTGAAGTATAAAATTCTAATACGTTAATATTGCTTTAAAATTTACTCGTTAAATGAAAACAGTATTCATCCGTAGTTTTTTTAAACAAATATGATATATATATATATATATATATATATATATATATATATATATATATATATATACTATGTTTATGTGAATTCATATAAAAGTTAAAAACAGGTTCGATTCATCACCTAGTTAAGGCATAGGTATTAATATGCTTAGAAAAACAATACGTGTTGTCGAATATTTTGTTCGAAATTCCTTCTCAGAAAACAGTGTAAGATTTTATGTATTTTTTTTACTTAAAATATATATACATAAAAAATAACACTACTAAGATAATTTTGGTCACAACGTTCTCTTATGAATGAAAAGTAATTTTTCTTTTAAAATTTATTTTACAATTATCTGCTAAATTACGACTGTCACGATATCACATGCATTT
>JAPDSC010064571.1:59120-70133 GCA_026290005.1 Latrodectus geometricus
TATAAAGGCTGTATTCAACACTAGCCTCGCCTCGTGAGTGACGATTTCTTAGAATTGCTACTCATATGTCTGATGTTGACATTTAAGAACCTCCATTACTGAACAAAAATCTACATTGCTTTCTTTTATAGAAGTAGTCTTTAAAATCACTATGTTGATTACGTTATTAAAGATTAGAATTTATTCAAACAAAAGACATAACTGCGTTTTGTTTAAATAGATTCTAATCTTTAAGCTTGGAACTTAAAACTCCATCTATTGTTTAGACAAATTTAAATATCTTATGGAGTTATAAAGATCTTGTTGAGATCAAAAGTGAGTCTTTGATGAACTTCTTGCTTCAAAGGTAGAGTCATATCTTTCCTTTACTTAGTCTTCGGGAAGAGCTTTGTCATACATGGAGTTATCACTTATGGTATTATTATCTGGACATTTTTGGTGCAGGATACTCTTCACTGTCTCATTGAAGACGCTAAATTGGGATACTTTACTATATATTTTGTTTTGAATGTTATTCCAGTAATGTCTTTTATGTAAAATTAGAAGTCAGTTGAATGGTCTGTTCTTCCCAAATCATAGGGAGTCAGAAGCTTAACCTATTGCATAACATATATCTGGGCTCAATTTCATCAAAATAACGAGCTTTAGAACCGAAATAGAGTTCATAAAACATTTTTACAAGTAATTTGAAATTTTGTCTTTTCTGTTACAGCTGTGTTGAACATTTGTTCTACATAGATGTTATAGAAGTTGTTTGGTCGATTTAGAAGCTTTAATAACATAAAAAGTTAATGAAACAAATAAAAATAATACAAAACTACAGCAGAAATAAAAATACCAACCACTGTATTCTTGTTGCAAGGCTTGCTTCTATTTCAATATAAACTACTGGCATTTGCTTATTAAAACAAGGCAATATTTAACAAGTGAAAACATAAATGGACATAAGCTTTCTTATAATACCTTTTGACATTAATAACAGTTAACTTGGTTTCAAATTATTTGAAATTAATTTATGATTAATTTGCAAGAAACAATGAAAACCACAAATGACATTCACAAAAAACTATGTATGATGCAAGGAGTCTGATTACATGTTTGGATTCAATATGTAAAATTACATTAGAATCAGCATTTAGTTTTCTTGTAAAAATATTTTGTGATATTACTTTTTAATTGCATTTATTTTTTAACTTTACATTTATTAGTTTGTACAAATAACAGTTTTCTATCATTATTTTATTTTTTCATTAATATTCAGAAAATGGACTTAAAGGTTCTTAGATAAATAAACAATAGTATCTTTAATATGGAATACATTAAAATTTTTTGCAAATTTAAATTTAATTTTAATTTAAATTTTGATTTTAAATTTCCTCAGAATTTCATGCGTTGATTTTTTTTTTGTATTATGCTGAAACATTATCATAAATCAACGTATTAATGAACTAAAAGTAGAATTTAAACGTGTCTTTGACTCGTCATTAGATTATTATTAAATAAAAGCATCTAGTCAGTCATCTTAACGATTTTATTGAATTTCATTGAATCAGTATCTACCTAAACAACACTGTTAGGCTGATATGAGATGAAATAATCCAAAGTTTATCAACTGATTTTAAATCTATAAAGTCTTATCTTATTGCTATTTGTGCTTAAATAACTAATAATCTTTTTGCTTCATTTTTATATAATTTTGTTTTATTGCTTTGTTTCTTTTCTTTTTTTTGCATCTTACTCTACTAATCAATAAAATGACTGCACAAGATGAAATGTTAACAATAAAATTATATTTGTTGGACAAATATTTCGCACTGGAAGCAATAAGTGCTTAAAGTTTCAAGTCATTTTGAAGCATAAGGCCGAAAATGTCAGCCCCCTGAATAACCACCTCTGGCAAAAATGAGATATTTATACAGCTGAGAATTGAATGAAACAAAAATCGATGTCTTGAGTAGGCATAGCAGCCCATGTAGCTTCCATATGATGCTAATTCATCGACCATAGTGACTGTTACATGTGCGGCGAGTGAACCACTTGACAACTATTGACCAGATATTTTCTTTCTAGCAAAGATATTAAAACCATGAAATCCGGAGAAAACGGCCGAACATTTTCTGATTATAAAAGATCTGTACAATACTAGAAATAGGCAGTCTTGCCGTATCTAAATGAAAAGAATTCCGTGGGACTCGAACGAAAGATCAATTCATTGGCCTGAACATAAAGAAATGTGGTCAAGTCAAAAAACTGATATCTAATAAAATCTTTTCTAAACTTCTTTAGCTTAACAAAAGGAGAGAAAATTAAACAAAAGTTATTTGGATTATATGGATACTCTATGGAGAAATTTAGCGGATATTTATTAGCTGTGAGTACAATGTTCTTTGGCTGCCTTTGGTATTGCACTCGCTATTCTCTTAATATACAGATGATGCATTTTCTCTCGAGGATGACTTGGTCTTCTGACTTTGAAGATTAATTCAACAATCAAAGATGCTATTAGATTAGCTGTGAGTTTTCACAAAGATACTGAATTATATATGAAGCATGAAATATGTTTTTGCTTGTGTAATTTAATATTAAAATAAATTTTCAAACACCTATTAGAAATATAATTGTATTTATTAATTAACAGAAATCTACCTCTGAGATTTGAAAAGATCGTAGCTCCTTTTATGGTGAATTTTTGAAATAATGTTTTTAGAATTTTGAGCTGAGTCAACATACTTTACGAACAAAATGTTAGAGTTACAGTTATCCTTCCTTTTAATAATGAGATCACGAGAAGAAATCAAAAGCTATTCGCATTTCAATGATATAAAGAAACAAAGATTGTATCAGAACTAAAAGCGTGTAAAATCAGTCTCATTTTCAACCTTTCGAAAAATCACTTGATTGAAGACAATATTAATCTTGCTGACATTTTATTTTTTACTTAAATTTAGCAATTTTGAAGAAGTGCACAAATGATATATTAAAATATGGAACATTCTGCAAAAGAATAGAACATTTTTGTCCGGGGGAGAAATGTCAATACTACACACACATTCCATATTCAACCATATTTCACAAATTCAAAATTCAAAAGAGTTACAGTGAAATTTCGTATTCCAGTTACGTTATTATTCTGAAAAGCTTCCCTCCATAAATAATTCAAAAATACAAAAATGTTGAATATGACGGTGAAATGTAAAATTTTTCATCATGAAGTATTGAATTTGAATATATATTCCCATTTCCTTATGATTCGTCAGGACTTATATGTGAAAGATATACAGGAAGTTGGAAAGTTTAAAGTAATCAAGAGGAAGGAAACTCATGCAATTGATTGGTGTCTGTCGAGATGGTACTCACCATTTCCATCCTCCTGATTTCAATGTAATCGATTAAATATTTTTTATGAAAAAGGAATAGTTGCTTTTCAAAAGGATGTATTCATGTTGAAAATTTTAAAGAGAAACCATTTTGACGTTATTTTTTGTTTTAGAGTAAATAAATTTATTTTAATACATGAAATATTCAATTATAGTTAAAATATTCTCTGCATATTGTTCCATTTAAATTAGTTTACTAATTTTTAAAGATATAAAAGAAATACTAAAATTTTACTAGTGCTATATATTGATACACATTTGAGTTACAACATGCTTATCTAGTTTAATTTTTATAGGGGTAAAATGTGTATTGATATTTTATTTTGAATATTGATGCTACTAGTTTTTATATGTGAAATGAAAATAAGCAGAAGCTGAGTATACATTAGATATCTTTTATATACAGCATACAGAAATAAACATAATTCAAAGAATAAAATATAATTTCTGATCGATATTTCAGTGAAATCTAAAGACATGAAATTCTACAGTTAAACTTATAAAAGTGTATACATTACAAAACATTTTAATTTCAGTCTAATTATAAGCTTAAAAATATAAATATTAATGACAACAGAAATATAATTTGCATGCAAACTTTTTGAGTACGATCTACCGAAATAAACAAAAACACACTCAAGCTCCAGATTAGACTTGAAAACATAAAGTGTTTCATTTTAACTCATAAATAAGTACACATTACAAAATAATTTGATTAACAGCTTCTGAAAACGATGTTTTACAATATGAAATAAAGTCTTATATGTTGATTAAAACAAATCGATCGGATATGTAATATTTAACAGCTCATTTTAGTTACGAAATTATTATATACTGAAGTAAGGACTCTTAATCCTGATTATCATACATTTTCGTGTGTGAAAAACTAAAAAAATCGAAACCGCATTTGCTGAAAAGAATAAAAACATTACTTTTTAAAAAATGGGAAAAAATGTGTTTTTTTCCTAAGAATTATATTATGAGAGCGTGTAAACCATGTTTGAATTATATTGCCAGAATGTGTAACAAATTAATGTTTTTTTTCTCAACTCCTAGAAGTAACACAAAGATAATAATTTTTAAAAGATAAAAGGAACTGTATACTTCTTTCTTGAAGCGATAAAATTTTCTGAGTTGAATGTTGCATCAGTTAAATTAATTACACCATTAAATACGCAACTTTACAGATTCAAATCAGAATAATTAAATTTTAAATTAATTTAAATTAAAAAGCTGTAATTAAAGTTTGGAAGGGAACTCAATTTTTATTTAAAACTAACTAGACACCGACATTCTCATATAAGCTACACTATATTCAATTTAAAATTATATTACTTTTTATAAAATTGTTAAACGCATAAGTACAGACTTATCTAAAAATTTTCATATAGACTACAGCTTATTTTTATAACCAACTAATAATGTAAAGAATTTTAAATTCAAAGTAAATCTTATTTAGAAATAGCAAACATGCATTTAGTATTTTAAGAAATAAAAAATAATTAATGAATTAAGTTCCTTTTTCAATAACTAATGGAATTAAAGTTAATTTGTAGTACGAACTATCACCATAACTATTGAATTTGACAAAATTTTGATTTATGAAATGGCCGTTATGTTTTGGATGCGCACACAACGGTAGATGCACAGGCAATTTTAAATAGAATCAAAATTTTGCAACTCCTTATGGACTAACAACACCTGGTGGTGAAAAATGCATCTATACATTTAATTATTCACGTTATCTAATTTTGTTTAATACACTTGGGTACCCAAAATGCAAGCTAAATACTTAAAATCTTCAAATATTCCTATTTTTGTGATGCGTTACAACATTATTAGTTATTTATTTGGGCTGCATACTCAGAGAAAATTTGTTAGATAGTATTTTAACGCTATTAAATCATTGTCGAAATTTTATTTAGTAACTTTCTTTTTAAATTTCTATCCTATTCTTAAAAACCTTCAACAGCAATTGTTTAAAACAACAACAATATTCAAAAATTATTTATCAAATATAGAAAATGTAAGTTGCTGTATAAAAAAATATAACCACAATTCTATCAAATGAAACTTTTATTAGTAAGAATTTTGATATTTACAATTTCTAGAAAAATTACATATTTTGTGTTTGTTGAGATATAAAAATGTTTTCATAGAATCTTAGTCACTTTTATAAAACTTATTTTATCAAATTTTATTAGTGTTCTTAGTTTCGGTTCAACAGATGTTATTTGTTCCCATCTGGTACGATGTTTATAGAGGTTAAGAATCTATTTTAAAATGTAGATTTCAGTCATATTTGATCAAGGGAGCACGATGGTTAAAATGGGAATATAAAATGACTAACAATCAAATTAGTCAATCAATAGAAGTAAAGGACTTAGTTATAAAATAAGAAATATTTATCAGATTGATGTTCAGTTAACTAATACTGTATTTTATTCTTATTTATCGATGAAGAAAAACTCAAAATTTAAAATATGGATTTTCTCTAAAATTTACTCAAGTATGTAAATATTGCTTCAAAATAAAATATGAGACGCATCATTTGTAAAATGTTTTGTACAATATACTTAAAAAACATTCAAACCTACAATTTTATTCTATTAACATCTTAGGAAATAAATTTTTAAAAAAATGCTCTTCCTTTAGTTTAATTTCTTGACAAAATCTGTTGGAAAGACAGATAACCTATCGATATCTGTTCTAATTACTTGAAATGATTGTTCCATGAATACAACTAAACTTATTTTCTCTAGTCTAATGGCAAATCATTCGGAAAACAAATCTCTGATGGCATCTGAATCGTTTAATGAGGTATAGTTTTCCCATTTTCTCATTACACTTTATCGGTTAACCGTCTTCCGATAGCTGGACAAATTACTGGGGTCCTCTTACTCTTCTGCCTTCCATTAACTTCTTTTATCGATTCGCTGCTAATGGATAAAACAGCCAATCAAAACAACGTATTTCTGAGGTTTGACCTGATTCTTGAATCAAACCTTAATTAATGAAAGAGCGTGAAAAAAAGCAAATCTAGTATATTTTGGTTTAATTCGAAGTTATTTGATAAAAAAAGGGTTATAAAATATATAATTTGGTGAATAAGGTTATAATATTTGTTGTCGAAGATGTTATTCATTTTTGAATCAAACGTCTTGCAATGCTTTAAATAAGTATGAAATCTTATTTGCAAAGAATATTAGTCAAAAATTAAAAGTTTATTTGGCAACAAATGGAAACAAGAAGTAAAGGAAATGAGTTGATTCTGTGTGTAAACGAACAGATAATCCTGTCAGTGGAGAGTATAATGGAACTACAATATTTAAGTTAATAACATAGTTTTGTTATAATTTCCCTTTGAATCTTACCTGACTAAAATAAACATTGTTGAATCTTACAACTAATTTTTCCTAGTAAGGAATGTCCTGAAGGATATTTGATAGTTAATGTCATATTCATTTATTTATGCAGTGGTAATAAAAGTATTGTATTACGAATGCATGATTAGGAAGCAATAAAAATTGGCAAACACATTCAAACAATCAGCGGTGTAAACTGAAACTTAGTCAAACTGAGTCATGCGAGTGAGGGAAAATATCTGGAGTTCTGTAAGTTGTAATAAAAGAGTTAATTAACAATTATACAAGGGGAAACATACCTGGATGCTGAACTAATGAGACTAAGGATTGTGGTCTTAGAGGCAAAACACCTTTTTCTAGTTATTATTTGTCCCAGCTTGGCTCTACAATGATCGTGACCACATATACAAGTTTAGGCTAATAAAGGAACAAATTTATTTAACAGGTAAGACATAGCCAAGCTAACATGTAGTATCTGTTCTCGCAGACTTAAATCAAAGCACTGCTCTTCACCTAGGCATTCTTGGCACAGAACACTGGTGAAGTATATTGTAACCGGTCAATTCATATTAACTGCATTTAGTAAAGGTGTAAAAATATTGGGCTAACTACCAGCTGTAAAACGTTAATGTAAGTTAGGACGCTTCAAACCACTGAGGTGTATTTCATTCATCATATGCAATATATTGACTGCTAAAAATTTAATGTTTCAGAGGTTGGTTTACCATGGTTGAGAAGTAAGACCGTGCTTTTCAGAATAGAAGGTCTCAAATTTAATCATAGACACTGTTGAACGATGGGAAATGGAGGCTACTTTTCTAGTTGGGCACTTGTATGTCTCTCAGAGTAGAGACTAGTGACACATGAATACGGGAAGCAATGTATGAAATAGTTCTCTCAAAATGTAATACGCTATGTGCATTCTAACACAATGATATCTCACAATGGCAGTAGGCAATCCGTATCATAGCAACTAACTAATGGTACAGGATCATGATATTATCTTAGACATGAGAGTGAATTCATTTATTTTACTCTGCTTATTTATTAAAAATATTTTGATTAGTATTGTTGCATTAAATGGTAAATTAGTAACTTCAGCATTATTTTGTTGTTTCGTATATTACAGGTACTAGAAAAATTTATAATCTTTTGCATACTGTTGAAAAGGGTTTGTACTTTCTTTATTTACTCCCCAAAATATAAAATAATTCATATGGTTTTTATATTAATAAACACTAAATATCTCTCAAGACAAAAATAAATGTAATGGTAATATATTTCATTTAAAGATTCAGTCACATTAGTCTTTGAGTGAGGAAATTGTCTTAGAATGAAAACAAACAAAAAACCCTACTACCCAAATTGTCTTTTTTTAAAGTGAATATTTCTGATATTAAATAACGTTTAATGACTAAAATGGTTTTTTCTGATTCCTTGAAAACCAATTTACGTTTCATAAATGAGTCATGAGCAACAATCAAAGAAGAACATTCAAATGGATTCTCATGATTACATAGTTTACTGTAATTAAATTGTGGAACAATAATTTCAAATTGAAATTAATATACTATAGAAACATATGCATTTTTAATGATATTTAAAAATATTCAAAACCAAAGACCTTGCATGGCTGAAATTGAAATATAAAGTGTTTTAAATTAACACTGAAATTTAAAATTAATTCTTTGTATTTTTCTATTTATAAACATTTCATACTTGCTTAAAATTAACGTTATAAAATAAATATAAAGTTCATTTTTAATAAATGTTTTCTTTTTTACGAGCATTTTTAATTTTTATTTATGATATATGTATGCAAAATCGTGAAATAATCCGTTAAATGTAGTCACTAGATATTAATATTTAAACAGTGAGGAACAACTTGAGATGAGCCCTGATTGGACGAAGGTGCTGATTGAGTTTATATGCAAATGAGCTTCGTGTTAAGAATGCTAATACAGCCTACATCCGTCCGAAGGCAATAAATTCTATTTGCTGCAATTACTGTTCTGAATCTCCTTCAACAATAATTGTATGAAGTCCTGAGAGTGCAGCAAGCAGGAATGTATGGTTGAGTTATGAAACTAATGTTTCCTCTAACAAATATTTCCTTATCATATTCGCATAGTAGGAGAAATAAGATTTACAGTCGCTTTTGCGTTTTGATTTATGAAAAGAATCAAAACACAAGTTTCTCGAGAAAAATATAAATTGTATAATTACACACTAAGTTTAATTTATTAATTACCATTCTTTATCACGAGTTAATAAATTTAAAACTTTGAAAATGCTGCTCTTTTATCATTAAATATTCGCAGGACATTGTTATGATATTTGGTTTTCTTTAAACGCAGAAAAAGAGAGATGAAACCATTTTATGTGTAAAACTATTTTCTATTATTAATTATTATTTAATTTTTATTTTATATTTATTTTCTATATTATAAGTGAACATCCCATAAGTAATTGCAATACTTTTCAAGCTGTTGATTCTTGCTGACAGAAGTAGTTAAATATAGAATCCTTTTTTTTAATATTTATATCATTTTCAAGAAACGAAATCAGTGATAGCTGGTATTATCCTCTTACAACGCCAGATTACATCATACATGTTCCTCTGCAATGCGTTACATGTTTTCTGGGTGTGTAAACAAAATTAGAAATTAAAATCTAATCCAATAAGTATGATTAAAATAATTTTAGCTTTTAAAAATCATGCAAATAGTTTACTAGTTAAATGTCATTGTTATAATTACATCATAACCAGGATCTACTATGTCGAGGCATATTATCGTGGTTGTCATTTTCCACAGATGTCAAAATAACCAAGAAAAAAGTAAAAACAAAGAAATGAAGCGCGTGTCTTAGGTAAAGAATTGCGCTTAATAATTAGAAATATTACCTTTGAATACATCCTTTATTATTACGTCAGACATGTCTTATATATTTTTAAACAATCCTACTAATGTCATTTATTTTTTGCAGTAAATTAACTTTCAAATATTTTAATCATACAATGAGCACATAAATGAATTATTTTACGACAAACGAATAATAATTAAACATGACTAATTAAATTCCCTTAGCTAATAACTAAGAAAATATATGAGAATCAGCTGGGAGAAATGTGAGGAATTTTTAAATGATACTGTCTCTCCTTGTTCTTAAATATTTGGTTAAAATTCTTCTTTTAGGAAATAGTTTTAGTTTATTTTAAGTCAATGTTATTACGTTTCTATAGCTATTTCTTATGAACTTGCACCTAAAATAAAGAAAAATGATTTATGAAAATTTTATGACTAGTAGCTTGAGCTCAGATATTTCTCGTATTACTGGTAAGTCTTAAAAATTAAGAGGTTTATGTATTAAGCTTATGTATCGAAAAAACACTACATATTTTTCTAGGTAACATGCACATATTTTTTAGCATTTTAATATGTTTGAGAAGATTATTATAAAATATTATGCTAAATGTTGTAATGTCGAATACTTTATAAAAACATATGACAAACAATTACCAGAGACTGCTTTTATACTATTAGATGTTTTAGAAGAGTTTTAAGCCACTTAAATTTCTTTCTTACAAAAGATTTCTATTGAAATACATGGAAAGAAAGGCAAAATACATTATAATCCAATATTTTTTAAGTAAACGAATTCTGTACTTGAGAATTCCTTCTGCTTAGCTTCTTATCTTTGTTATTGAATTATTTATAGAGTGCAACCATTCAACATGGCGTCAGAATTCTCGAATCAAAAATAGAATTGTGAGTTCTTGAGAATTCAAATAAATGAAGTGACAAGAAGAGCTGAATCTTACATTTTTCTTCGAAAGTGAATATAGGAAATTCTTTGAACATATATATATATTTCATATCCTTTTATACTATTACAAGTTTTAAAGTTTATTTCTGTAACATTTACGGTACTTGATTTTTCTAAGAAAGTTATTTATTCGAATAATTATAGCACAATAATTTTCTTAAGAAAATATAATTGGCAAAAATATTTTAACTTATATTTTTATACGATATTAATTTGTTTTACTCTTTTATTTCTGAAACACAAAACACGCTCAGCACTTTAGTCTTTAATTTAATAGCTTATGGCTCCAATTCCCTCATTTGATGTGGCTATTTGTAAGTACTTAGAATACATCTTGTAAGCAGTAAGTCTAGACTAAATCATCTTTCGCCCATGTAAAACATTGCCTTAAAATGGTAAACCAAATAATCTTGCTTCTTAAATTGTTATCTATTTATACAAAA
>JAPDSC010064575.1:0-11000 GCA_026290005.1 Latrodectus geometricus
ATATATATATATATATATTTGAATTATAAGCACAATTTTTATGCAGAAAATAACATATACTTCTAACTGTGTACACATTTTAAAAAACATAAGTAGAATGTAAGCTATTTACGAAAATTAGGCAGCTTATTAAATTCCATTTGATTAATCATAAAATTTAGTAAAATGATTCAGCTCAAAATAAAATATTTGAATTTTGAGGGAACATTTTACAAGTTTATAAAGTATTAACAATCACTTAAGTTTAAATGAAGTGAGTCTATAAACATAAGAAGTAAAACACTATAAAATTAAATTTAAAAGACAACTTCATTCATAATAGATATTAATTGATTTTCTTTTCCTAAAGAAGTCCTTATTTGAAAAATCTAGATATGGTTAAACATATGTTCTTGAAATGAATCAGCTCTGTGAAAAGAAAATTTTATTCTATTTTGTCAAAGAAATGTCATAAATTTATTTTGACATGAAAGAATAATCCATTTGGAAAACTAAAGGTTGGTATAAGAAAGTTGTAGAAAAGCTACGAATTTTTATATATTCGTAAAAATAAAAATTAAATCCTTATAACTTTGTTAGTTTATAATTGTTAAATTATTCTAAATGAGTTTGCAAATAAAACATATTGAATTTATTCCTAATTTGAAACACTTTTTACATGATTACTGAATGAATTTGTTGAGTTTTAAGGCTCCAAAAATATAGGTTCCTTGTAGCTTAATATAATATGGTATGATAAAACAACTTGAATTAAATACAAAATGCAATTAATTTTCTGGATAATGAAAACATTTCTTAAAAACGTTGATTGTACTTATAAAGAAATAAAACTACATTAAAAATTTTGTATTTATTTAAAGAATTTTCCTGTTATTTCTTCATTTGATAAAAAAATCTCTGTGATATAATAAATGCTATTAATTTATAATGGTAGAAAATATCAAAAATCTCAATTTTAATTTTTTTCTGTAAATATGAGTTTTTAAATACATTTTCCAATAAGAGGGGAAATCAATAATATGGTATAAACGTGTTTTTAACAAATAATTAAAAAGTACAAAAAACGAATTTTAAGAAAATGAAATTTCAAATGAAATCAGTTTTATTTTCTAGACTCCTATCACACTAGTGCTAATTAAATAGCTCATAATAATTTTCTCATATAAGTTTATCTTGTAATTCTAAGTTAGTCATTTCAACTTCATACTTTAAATTTTAATATTAATGTTATGAGCAAATACACTTGGAAAACTTAAAAATGGAAGCAGCACAAAAAAATTTTAAAATAAATATTGCTTTAAAATGCTATGACTTTTGTTTGAAATAAATATTAAGTATATAACTAACAAGCATTTTTTAACATATTTTGAAGCTTAATTCTTTCAAGTACAGTTTATGTTTAAATGTTAATAAGCAATGGAGTCAATTCATTACCAGACGCTGCTTCAATATTTGGCAGTTGCTGCCTGAAAAAACTAACATGATTTCTTACATAATATATTTGTTACTTTTATATTCTTCCTGCTAGAGCGGGCATAATATCAACATGATTTCCCGCACACGCTATAGTAAAATGTAAATTTACAAAAGTGTAACTATTAAAATTAAATTGTAAATAGCTTAGGATTAATGACTTCAATCATTTCAAATTATTTTTACTTAAAATGAAGCAGAAACAATATAAATATAAACTGCAATAATATAAAATGGTCAAATCTTAACCGGATTGATTTAAAAATTATATAAATGGAATTGCCGATATAATAACAGAACAATTTGCATGTAAAATATAGAAGGGAAAATAAATAATAGAGAATTTATGCATAAAAAGGAAAAAAAAATTAGTTGACATTTAGATATTTTTTATTTCTAATGGCGGGTACCCTTGAGCAAGTAAGTAACATTAGCCCATTTATCGCAACAAGGCCTAAATCTGCTACTCATTTTATCGTTACCCGGTGGGCATCTGTGAACCAAGTCACAGAGGTACGATTAGCATCACCCACGTCAAACCACCACAAACCCGTTTATAGGGTGGGCCACATTCATCCATCATCTGAGGAAAGGACCAGAAACACACACACACACAGAGAGAGAGAGAGAGTAAGTACATCCATGCCAGAGCCGGGATTCAAACCCAGGTCCTCCTCATCCGTAGTCAGTTACGCTAACCACTACTCAGGTTGGGCGGCTACATTTAAATATGAAAAGGAAGAAAACAGCTTCATTGTTATTTCATTGCAGCATTGCAATGTGAGCAAATGTATTTAGTGTGATACAAGCATATAAATTTTCTTGCAAATCTCACAACTGAACATCTTGATTATAGTCCGATTTTCTTTTTGGTAGGGTTTGCATCTTTTTTTTTTCCCTTGACGTTGTATCTTCCACTTTTTTGAATACCTAGTTCGGCATTTCTTAGTACTTTTAATTTTAGCTCACTTTGAAGAGACGTGGGTGCTCTTTTCTCGATATTTTCTTTCGTAAGTGCTTTTGTCAGTGTATTTGCCCCATATTGATGTCATATATATTTCCTTCTATATAGTTTTCATTATTATTTGTCAAATGAGTAAAGTAGCTATTAATCGTAGCTACATTCAGTATAGAGAAAAAATCCACAAGATTACAACATCAGCTGTTCCTGAAAACATTGTAAGAGGCACAGAGTTTGACCACTGTGTCCACAACTCTCTTAGTAAGGTTGTGAAGCAATACGAACGAAGTAATAATGTAACGCAAATGTATTTTATAAGACCCCTGTGTCTTCATCGATTTCTTCGTCGTTATGAAGGCTTTAAAATAATATGACATTTTTATTACCTTTTGGTACATTTAGTCATATTTTTCTAAAACGAAAGAGACTTGTATTAGGTTCTAGTATTTTTGTCATCTTGAACTGATCTGGTATTTGAGCTTTAATTTTTTTAACTGCCAACAAATGATATTTTCTTTTCAGACAGATCTTGAATTAAATCAAAGCTTGAGAACCAATTATCTGTGATCAATTTTCTTTCAGTGTTGTAAATAGGTGCTCCCAATCGTTTCACAACATCTCGTGGCTTGTTGCTAATTAAAAAAATGCCATTCGGTTGCATTTCAACATATTTCGATATTATAGATGTAAAACATACGAGCATTCACGTGGCATAAATTTTATGTCATATTTATTCCGTTTTTTTAAATGTACTTTGTATAAAACCACACCTTCTACGAAATCCTTCTAATTATTCGTTGATTGTAAAATGTTTTCCAAGAGAATAGCACTTCTGTCAATTATTGACAAATTTCTCAAATATGTTTCGAACTAGACATAAGCAGTCTATTTTTCTTCATTTTGCTCTTGTTCTTGTATCATCAAAACGTAATGCTCTTATTAAAAATAAAAACCACTTCAAGCCCATTACTGCTTTGAAATAATCCTTCCTCTACAATTCTTTGATGTTTATTATATTGCCATGATAAACACTATATTGCCATGATAAACTAAGTAAAGCAATCTAAAAAAAGAGCTTTTATTTCAGCGTTTTTTATATCTCTGGCGTCCCTCAAACGAGTAATCAAGTCTCATGGAACGGATGGGCTTATTAGTTCCTTCACTTCAACTATGACTTTGACTATGTGACCGTTAGTTAAACATTTCCATATGTCAAAAATATCTATTAGATTTTTAGCGGGTCCTAT
This sequence comes from Latrodectus geometricus, assembly GCA_026290005.1. NCBI lineage: Eukaryota > Metazoa > Arthropoda > Arachnida > Araneae > Theridiidae > Latrodectus > Latrodectus geometricus. The sequence continues at coordinate 3,682 of JAPDSC010064575.1, forward strand.
TATTCTAAAATGAATACATATGTTGCAGGTTAATCGCTTACTTCTTTTGAACGTTGCTATCTCCACGCGTCTATAATCTTTATTTTTCCTCAAGTAGGCTATATAGTTATCTGTAGAACTGTTACCATTACCTTGATCTTCGGAATCACTTGCTGCAATCATCTCTTATCCCGAATCACTTTCCCTTTCTGAAACATACTCCTGTTCATCTGCATCACTCTCATCTAAAATTCTGTCGTTATCCTCACTTGACAGTAATAAAAGTGAATGCATTATATTCTGGAGGACATTAGGGTCTCTCAACTCAAGCATTCTGTTTTAGACACCATAACTAAGAAAAAATGGAAGGAAATAAATAAAAATTAACCAAAAATAATGAGCAGTGGCATGTTTCTGAGAGATACAGTGTCTCTATTCTAACTTCAAAAGCAAAAAATACTCCTGTCATAATATATAAGTTTAAAAAGATGCAGATTTATTTGAAAAATTATACAAAATCAGATATAACAAATATTTACCAGAGCAGTCGTACGTATCTCTATATTACAAACATCTAATTGAGAGAGACCTATTAACGCCACAAACATTCGACGACAACTGAAAGTAGATCAAAGAGAGGTGAAAGAATGGTCAAGGACAGGTGGTCCAATCCCTACTATAAAAGATATAAAACTAAATTTATCTCTAGTGTATCTTTCACAAATGTGCTCCCGCTGTAAGGATATATATAACTGTCTAATTTAATTTTATCCATGAAAATTATAACAATGCATTTTAATTTCACAGTGGGACACTAAATGTAACTTACTTTACATTAATGTAGCATATTTCTTGAAGTAACAGAAATATAAGATATATTAAAGCAGGAATGACATTTCATGAATGAGTCAAGGCATAAGAAACTTATCATTACAATGATATTTCTTTATTTTAAATTACTGCATACTACTAGAAAATCCATCTTTTAGCAATATGAGGAGTAGTGATGATATCATATATATAAAGGCCATCCAGTGCTTGTGCCATCATTTCTCCGAAAGTGAAAATCTTCAGAATTTAGAAGAAGGGAAAAAGCAAAAAGCCCCAGAGGTATATTTCATACCGAAGACATTGAGACTACTATATATTTTAAGTGCTTTAATCATTATCGAATACAATAGATCAATGGATCGATCGAGTTTCAAACACAGCACATTTAGATGATGAGAGTGAATGTTCTAATCAACAAGCTCTACCACGGCCTACATTCCATTATTAAATACAGATTTGTAATTTCAAAATAACTATAGTTTTGTAAAAAGCCTGAGAATTTTTCATATTAAATTTCCAAACATTACAGTAATATATGTCTTTAACCTATTTTTTTTTGTAATAAATAAAATAATTCACAATTTTTTTTACAAATTTAATTACAAAAATGTCATTTTTAGATTCTAATTTGTTAGTAATTATGCACAATTTTCTTGAATTATTAGCTTATAAAGAATAACTATCCTGAACTCGATGACGACCTTCAAAATTATGTGACTATTATCTGTATTTAATATATGACAATTTTGCACGCAGGAAAAATATTAATATTCTCTAACATTCAAAGCATTTTAAATTGTAAAATGTTTTTTTAATATTTTTCAATTTAGGTAATAAACTGAAATCCTCATATATTTCCAAGGAATTAGTTTATCATTTTAATGAATCAATAGTTTTTTCAAATTCAGAGTATTTTATTTCATATAAATGAAATCACTGAAAATACACTTTCAGTATTTTTTCAACATTAGCGTAATATATTTTCGTCTCTTACACTTTTAAGGTTAATACAATAAGCTTGAAATATTTATAATTGTACTTATAATTACACAGTAATGTCACACAGTATAATTGTACAGTAATGTCATCACGTAACTGTTTAAGTTTTACTTAAGGACGAAAATGTTCTCAAACACAAATATTAGCTGCTTTTTAAATCCATATAGCATTAATCTTTCCCTGAAAAATAACATATATTTCCCTAAAATAACTTATATATTCTTATAAAAGATGAAACATTTTGACACAATTTTGAAAATGTATGGAAAACAATTTCTTTATATGTATGTCTGAGTTTACTTTATTAAATAAATTCAGGATTTTGATATCATTATACTCGAATCTTTGAAAATATTATATTGTAGAATATAGAAAACTAATCAAATGATATATATTTTACTTGTAGAATTAAAGATCATTTATTTATAAAATTAAATACTTAAGTGGCAAATTGTTTATATGAATGAAGTATTGCAGAGTTTTTACAACTACAAAAGGGGTACCCAAGCATTGAGTGGAAAAATGTTTCTAGCAAGAAAATATTTTATAAGGTCACTTATTCTAGTTACATACTTAATACCTACCACAAATTATTTTACTTTCTGCAAATTTGTCTTCACTGGATTTTAATTAAACAAATTTAAATGTTTATTGCTTTAATGTTAACTTTAATACTTTAATATTATCTTCATATAACTTTTATATATTCTTCGGAATATTTATTATGGATTATAGTTACTCTTTGAAAGAAATGAATGAAATATTTTTGGCCTTTGTCCTTGCCATCAGAAAAGAGTCCTTTATCATTGCTATTTCATTTCTGATGAAGACTTGATCCTTATGCTTTCAAATTTTCTATATTTATATTACATTTTTTAATAAAACTTCATTTGAAATTTGTATCTTATTTATTTTTCATTTTCAAATTGTATATTATATGTATATATAGTTTTTAAAACAAGTTTTGATTACAAATTGTTATGATAAAAATGTCTTAACTTAACAATATATGAGAGAATGCTTGCACAGGATATTACAAATCAGAGACAAAATGTGCCATACAGTTCTATATAGCTATTTAGTATTAATACTATCTCTGTTATTTCAAAGCCTCTTATCCTCGAAGATTCACCTTGTAGAGCTTTCTCATGTATCTATCTAATTAATTTCTTTCATGATAATTCGAGAAACATATTTATATTCATCGAAAGGATTATTATCCACTTGAGAATAGAAAATTTTAATTAATGAGTAGTGTAGTTACAAAATGGAACTGTAATTACTAAATATCTTAATAATTTATTTCTAACCAAGATTTGATTTTATGTAAATGAGGAAAGAAAAAGTAATTAAATAACTGATCAGATGTTAGAATATACATGAAAAATGAATAAATTTTAAACAAACCAATTTAAAGAATAATTAATTTTAACCAGTTTTAACAATAAACAATTAATTAAATTAATGTACTTAATCTTCTTGCATGACAGACATGTGTACGAATTATGCAAAAATATATTGAAATTAAAACATTTTATGTAATATATTATTAACTCAATATATACAAAATTCTATATATATATAAAACAATACCACTTTGTGTCTGCGGGCAGGTAGGAACATCTCTACATTACCTGGAACAGTGCCCAATGACCAAAGACTATCATATTAAGAGAAGTTCCACACAAACTGATGAAGCTTATATAAAATACTGCATCACTGAAAAATTCAGAAGAAGCAAACTTACCAAACTACTGAACCATCTGCGCATTAAAGGTCTAGAAATGTGCAAAGATCCCATAGCTCCACGTCAGTAGAATCACATAACCTCTATAGACTCAGATCTAGACTCAGAATAGTGAAATTTTAACATAAATGAGTTTGGACTTTTACTCACTCTCTGTCTATATATATAACAAACCCCTCGATTTACCATATATGTATGTATGTATGTGTGTATACATACATGTATGTGTGTATGTATGTGTGTATATGTGCATGTTTATATGTATGTGTATTTTTTATATTTATGTGTGTGTATTTGTGTATATATATTTTCTTCTTTTTAAAATTCAATTTTTTTTATTAATCAAGAAATCTAACCTTAACTTTCTTTTATTTTTCTCCCTATTGAAAGTATCATTTCGTCAATGTATAATCAATATAATATTGTATTCCAATATCATTTTTTACTGTCACTGTACTGTGATGTAGATTTCTACTGCACAGATAGTCTTCAGGCCTTACGATTCACCATTATCACCGTAATTTTATTTCAAATAAAGTCATTCGTATTAGGGTCCCTCTACTGATGATGGAGAAGTTTAAACCTGTTAACCAGTTGGTAAAGTTCAGGGCTTCTCCAGATCGTTATGTATGTATATAAAATAATTCAGCTGAAAGAGAATTTTGCTTTTGGCTGGTTCTTGTTTTAGAATTTTATTTTAAGAATGGATCTCATTGCGAAATTTTATTTCTTGAAGTCTCCAGACGAAGCCATAGAATTCACAATCTTGATATATAAAGCGTAAAAGCATCATGATGAGTACTAAACTATGTCTTTTAGAACACTAAAATATCGTTTAAATTTAAATTATTTCTAGTTGTATTCAATTCAAAAGAAAATAAAAAAATACCAGTTCATTTTGGATACTTTGCAATTCACTATTCTTGACGCATAACGAATTCCATTGATTAATATCTGTCATTTTGAGAATTTGATTAGAAATTCTTCGAAATTTGAGATTTATATACTTATTTGCTCATTATTATTTTAATTACATTTTATAAATTATTATTTTACACAAAAATAATAAATAATTTTTGTTTGTATTTTTACTTCAATTTTGAAACATTAGGTTGCCTGAAAAGTAATTTCGTTCCTTATTAATATTTTAACGAATTGAAATATTGTCAATTCTAGACCAATGCCTTTTGCCGTCTTTCTAGCAGTAGCATGATTCCACACTTGTAAAAGGGTTGGTTTTTATTAGAAAAAAACTTATCCAGGTGGGAAAAACGAAACTACTTTCCAAACACCCAATATTTTTGTCACCTATACTATATCTGTTAAAACCAAATATTATCTTCATTAGATACAATTTGAATGAAAAAATTTTAAAGTATTGTAACAAACGTACTGATTTCAGATTGGAAGTATAAACATTGTTCTGATTTCTTATTTGAATAGGCATTATAGATATTTCACTAAAATTTACAAATACGTGTAATTATAATATAATAAGTAAATATTCCACAAATATAATCTTAAAAATAAATTATTTGTGAAGCATTATCAGTACTAGACCACTCACAAAACAAAATTATTTTAAAAACAGTTAAGTAAATAATAATAAAACTCATAAATTGGAAAAATTTCTGATGGATAACGTAATATTTACATTCAAGATTATATTTCACTCGTAAAACCAATTATTTTATACATAACTTGAACAAAATGCAGCAGCTCATACTAAATGTAATTATAAGAAATATTCGGACTAGGACTATTTGATAGTTAACTCAACAGGTTGATGGTGAAAAATAGATTACATAATAATGTCCGCTAATGTATTTGATAATAAATCAATAATTAGATATATTCCCCCATTTACATTAATATTTCGTTAGAATTTTTGATTTTGGGCTATGTCTTAGAATATTACCATAATAATAATTTTTTTTTTTAAAAATTAATCTAAAGAAGTGTGAAGACAACTAATAAATTATGTAAAAAGTTCATAAATTAAAAGTAATTAAGAATTTTTTTAGCAAAAAATCTGTATATTTAGTAATAATTAATTTAAATAAAATTACACAAAATTATAAATAAGATTTATTTTTTTATCATGATTTTTTTTCAAATGATAAACTATATAAATACTTTCTTAAAAATGAAGAATTTATTAGTTACAATATTTAAATTTATGTGGTTAATCAAATCATGTTGCTGAAAGTAATAATTGCTTTTTTTACAAATATTTTCATATAAACTCTTTAAATTATTTGTACATTGTAATATATGTGAACATAGAGAGAATCACTATTAAATTTAAGTCACTGAACATATAAAAATATTGAGCCAAATATTGCAACTGAGCATACTTTGAATAGTGAACTGTTATGGATCAACTATATGTTTGATTTTCTGCTTATATTTGATTTGGGAAAAGACTAATATGGTTCTACCTTTGTCCACACAACTTGCGTTCATAGCATATATACTATCAATCAAAACTGTCATTTGCAGTCTATGCTATTTCTGTTACTCTACATCAATGCAGTGGAGAACTACATAGGGGAATAGATTAATTAATCAGTTGATTTATTGCTCGATAATGATAATATTTGATTTCCTGGTTACTTATGTAATGCTGAAAATGTATTTAATAATACTAATATTTCAAGAAAATCATTTCATCACTTATTTATCTAGTGCTCTCCTAATATATCTTACTATGAATATATTAATACAAAGTACTATATAGTATCTAATATTTTTAGAGATTTTCTAATGAGGAGTTTCACTGAATAGTCAAATATTTTAAGTGATAAAATTATTGAATACCAGATTAAATTTTTAAGAACATTAAAATGGTCGCTTTGAATAATTTTTCAATGCTTAGTTTTTATGTTCCAGTTTTAAAAAAATTTTAATAGAATTTTCATATATGTTATTCAGATTGAGGTTTTGTTCTGTAACATTTTATAGATTTATGATAAATTGAACTCAATATTGTTTTAATACATTTTATTTTAATTTGCTACAAATTCCTATATTCTAATTTTGAGCAAAAGCTTCTTCATCAATACTATGTGCAATATTTTTATATTTATGTTTATTTAATGTATACCATTATTTAGTTTTATTTAGTAAATATATTTAATATTATTTAGTTTATTAGTTTTTACTATTATTTAATTTTTATAACAAAATATAATCAATAATTATATATTTTAACAAATAACAAGAATACGTTATAACTTTAAAAAATAAAATCTATTATTTTTAAATTTAAGGATCATGTAATGATAAAGACTTTTAATGGAATTTATAAATCAGACATTAAATTTGGGATATTATATGATTTTACTTAGTAGATACACGTATATTATTAATCTGTGAGACAATAAATAAAAATCATTTATTCTGAAAACATATTCTATATTTTTGTAAAACAGTTTAATGTATTATTATTTAAAAGTCAATGTGAAATGCGACCAAAAATTTGTGAATAAAAAATTTATAAAAAACCAAAGAATAATTTATAAGTATGTAGTAAAACTAATTCAAAAGTAACTATAATTTATGTATGAGAAATTTAACAAATAAATAAAATTTCTAGTGTGTAGTTTTAATGAATTCCATGAAATATTTTTTTAATTAAATTTTTCTTAAAATTTTTTTATTTTAAATTTTTTATACTTATCATAAATTTTTGCCAAGAAGTATAACCAAGAATATATATGGATAGCCAAGAATATTTATAAATATTCTTGGCTATCCATAT
>JAPDSC010064589.1:0-14347 GCA_026290005.1 Latrodectus geometricus
TCAACTTAAAGTGAACTTGTTCTTTTATATAATTTTTGGGCATTATAAGTTATGATGAAAATTTCCACCTTTATGCAAAGAAGGGTTAATAGAAAAATTGCCTCTGAAAATGTATGGAACAAGTTTGAGTGCAAATATTTCTCAAATATTAGTTGTACATTAAAGATTTCTTCATTGTTATTAATACATTTTCTCGTTTTTACATCAAATTTTATAATAATGTTATCTTAGATGATTTTCATAGTTCTTTAATAACTTTTATTTAAGTTTTTAATATAGTTGTAAATGAATGCATCTTTTGAAGAATGTCATTGAATCTTGAAGTTGCTGAGGCTAAACAGATCGTTTTTCCTTGAAAAAGCGAAATTTCCATTGAATGTCTTTATAATGTGGATGCTCCATTGAGTGAATACTTTATTTAAGAACATTTTATGGGCTCCTACAGATTCTACTTTTCGATTTAATTACTTATGGAATAGATTGAAAATAAACTCATTTTATTGAATCATTTGTTTTGTATTTCGTTCCTTCTTTTATTCCTTCAATATTTTCCTCTCCTTATAATAATATTTGATATCTTAGGACAATGATTGATGTTGTATAGCAATCAATCAATTGTTGCCCAATAAATGGCTCACATTTCAAAATGACACCAAAAATATAAGATTCTTGGAGCTCACAGTGGACTACTAGTTGGACAGTGTGTTTCAAAGTGTAACAATGAGAGACGAATATTGTCCCTCTTCTTCGGGGTGGGTGTTTGGGAATTTTCAGGTATGTAAAGCTGACTCAGTATGTAAGGAACTTCTTGAAGGAAATTTAAATGGTTCAATAGGCTATTAAATTGTGTCTTAAAAGAGCTTCAGGTCTAAGGCTGTTGTAACAGAGCTTTATGCCCACTGGGGTGTGTAAAAGTTGTTTGGAAAACAGAAAGTCTGTTATTTTTTAAATTTGATAAAGATTTCAAATTGAGAAATGTTTCATTTGATTCCGTTTCAACTGTTCAGGAATTCGAATCTTATGGATGTGTGTGGTGGTTCCACTTTTAATTGTAGGTCTAATCAACTCTCGTATGCAAAAAAATGTTCATTAAAAGACAAACAAAGCAAGCTAAAAGGACTTAGAAGTGATTGAAGTAAAAAATGAGAATATTTTGATGTTTTTAAGCCAAAATTTCAGATTTTTTTAACTGCTTGCCTTATTATCCCGAGTTATCTCGGGTTCGTATATATTGCAGTTAATTATTATCCCGAGAAAACTCGGGTGAAGCAGAATTTGTCAGTACGATTTGTTTTATCACGTTTTTACTCGGCTTGGAGGAAATGAAAGAAAATATTCTGTTTTAACTGGCAGTTTGCCGTTTCATTGATTTCGTGGTTCTTTTGGCAGGATTAGTCACGTGTTTCAATATGGTATCGTATACGACGGTTTGTGGATTAGTAATGTACAAAGGAGGATAGTTGCGTTGAAAAAAAGTAAAACAATGGCGATGATGCCGTCAGAAAAGAGCACAGCATACGGAATGTCAGGTATCACTTTGTGTTGTCTCTTGTTTAAAAAACTATCATACAAAGATTAATCTTTACCTTTTTTCCCGTTTGCCCGAGATAACTCGGGATAGTAAACTAATATTAAATCTATATGCTTTTATACCAGTAAAAAATTAAAAATTGAAGTTAAAAACTACATATTTTGTTTTGTTTCGTTTCCTTGTAATAAAATAAAAAAAAATGTGATGATTTTTTGCAATTTTTTTAAAAAAAATTTGTAAGAGAAGCGGTTAAATTGTTGGAAGACAACTTGGAGCAAATCCGAATTGAATACTTAATAAAAAATAACGTTTTGAAATGAACAGGAGTAATTTGTTATTAATCTACATTTAATGTGTGTTTAGCATAATGTTGCTTTAGTTTATGCTATTAAAAGTTATGATACAGGACAGTTAAATGAATTCCCCTCCCTCACATCCTATATTTTTGAAACCTCTTTATTTCATTGGTCGTCCAATTTATATCCAAAAATTGTAATTTTTTCGTTGCAGTTAGCTTAAGTATTTACAGACAAAACTAATAAACAATAACTGTTATGTTTATTTTAAGTTGTCACAAGAACACTATTTAATTGTCTAATTAATTTATCTTTAATTTGTCTTTAATCTAATGAACACTAATTAATTTAAAGCATCAAATTCTAATAAAATAAATTTTGTTTCTCTTAATTGTAGTATTCATACTTAACTTTGATAAAATGATATGCTTTCTTTTAAACATGTGAAATATCTGAATTTTGTTTCACTGCTGCTATACATATATATTTATCGTATGGGGACCAAAGTATCTTTCCCTAATGCAATGTATAACTGAGAAAATATCTATTTTATGGATTGTGAGTGATATCTATTTATAGTGATGTCGATGAATAACCAAACAATGGAAGTTTAATCAAAACATAACTATTTAATGAGCAATAATTATTAGGTACAATTAATATATGTGATACATTATCGAATTAAAATGAAATTATAAATTTTAACCAATGCAGTAGCGAGCGTTTCGCTTGGAGAATTTTTTTTTCCACAGAACTGCGATCAGACTGACTGTTTTAGAATTTTCTGCCTAATCACCAGTTTATTCATCCGCTTATCTTGTATCCATCCGCGTTGTTTACGTTTTGCTGCGGGACCACTAACACTATTTTATGGATTGTTTTATTTGTATTGAGTTTTAAAATCATAATTTCATACAAATTACAAAGTTTCGGAATGAATTATGTTTTCTTTTGATATTATTAATAATATAAAAAAACTATTTATTTGTAATGCTACTAATATTTTAAATCTACGAATTCTTTTTCACTGCTATAGAATAATCTTCCCTTTGTATTGTTTTTATTTGTATGAAATTAAAAATAAAAAGAAATATTTTTATATGTAATAATTATTAACAATAAATTAACTCCTCAAATGAAAGGTTCTTAAAAATTATACATTTTTGTGTAATTAACTAGCTTTTTATCTGAATAGTTTGTTTTAGTTATGATATCATTAAAATTAGGAAAAGATATGTTTAATTTCTACAGAAACACCTTTTCTTATTATTTATTTTTGCGTACAATTAACGTATTGAAATACTTATGGCTATACCAACAAATAATTAAATTTTGAAATGAAAACTTGTCAGAAATAAAATATTTGGATATTTTACTTAAGTCTAATATCGAATAATTGATTTAATTTTATTAAACATTCTATTATGAATAAAACATATGAAGAGATGGATTAAAAGGAAATACATTTATATTCTCATCATTAATTTATTTGGTAATTTTCATCTATTCTTAATGACATAATTTTACGCAGATGTTTTTAGGAGGTATAGGATGCAAGATTAAAATGGTTTTTTGGAATTTCAATAGATGGCGCCATTGACTTAAATTTGTTCATTTAACAGAGTAATTTTATAGATGAATTATTATTTTCTCAATTGTGTTTTCTATTTAAAAGTGTTCAATTTACACGAAACATTAAATTATTGGAGATATTTTCAAATAGAAATCAACAGATTGTATAAGTAACACATGTATGACTGTCAATCTTTCATTGCACACGTTCCTACAACGTTTTGTTGACAATTTTTCAGAACAATATCCTTTTTGAAAGAAAAAAAAATTCTATAACTTTGCATTTATTGTACATCATAAATTATAAGATGATATCATTGTGAATTCTTCAATTTTAAAAATACAACATATAAATTAACTTTTTTCGATTTCTTAGAAAAAATTGAATTATTTCTACAATTGTTTGCATTCCTTCATAGGTCAGCAGACACATGCATAAGTCAGCCATCTTGAATGTATTTCAACACTTTTATTCACATTGCTGCTCATAGTTTGAAGAAACTAACTTAAGCGCCACCTGGAAAAACAGTTTCTCCTCAACACTTCTGGATTAGGAAAAATATTTTATTCAGAAAATACTTCAAAAATCGTAATTTATTCAGTTTCTTGGAGGATCCCCATTTTATAAAGGCTTAAAGTGCTTTTTTCACGGGGAGTAAACTCTCCCACATCAGCATTCGATAATGATTGAGCATAAGTTATAATGCCTCTGGGCAATTTAAATGCAAAGTAACTTGAAGAGAACCTATTTTAGGCGAACATCTTCAGTCCATACAGAGTGTTATTACGGCAACAAGGATAAGATAATTTTGCTATCTTTATTTCATTTCAGAAACTGGCAAATATTGAAAAATATAGAAAGCGAATTGGAATTTCAAATTATTTTTTCTATAACAAAGGAAGAAATAACATGCGAAAAATCAAAAGCCTACAAATAAATTTTCAAATAATCCTGAAATTTTTTTTATTATGTTCTATGTCTTATGACAGTTCTACAAAATTATTCTAGTTGTTTTTTCTCTTTAAAATAATTTCTGATAATTCTATTTGTTTTTCATCAACATCAACACAGAGATCAAGCAATGAGTACGCACTCTAAGGTTTTCTAGGCTATTTAATGCCCTTATCAGCTTACTTTCAAAGCTTGATGAATCTAAAGTTGGCATGGTCCTTCTGCTTGTCAAGTCCTTGCTTCAGATCGACGCATTTTAGTCTACATCTCTCTATCTATTGATATAATATAATATAAAACTTTCTATACTACGAATAGTGTTTGCGGAAGTATTCTTCTGGTGGAGAGTTCTCTCAGTAAAATTTAGATTATTACTGTTTTTTTGATTTTCTACTTATTTTTAAACACTAGTATTAGTGTTATTACAGAACATAATAGAAGTATCTTTTCACATCTTTTAATGCATTATATGTGGTACTTCATAAATAGATGTCTACTATTCGTCTGCTATCAGTTTGGGGAATATTAAGGTAGAAAAGGGTTATTAGCGTTTAATTAAAAAAGAATCATTGAGTCCTTCTGTCATTCCATATTTGCCGGATCAAGGAAACCAATGGACGAACCCAATAAAAATGTTCCTTAATGAGCCAACCACTTCATTTAAATATTTATCAATCCTAAACCTATAGTGCTGTTTTACAATTAAACTATTTTGTCAAGGAACGTAATTAAACTTCTCAAGTGGTTGTCGTTTCTCTCTTTTTTATATGCAAAGAAAATAGTATTTACTTTTTTAAGTATATACTTATAAACTTCTAGCTATTCGGCAATTTTCAAATATTTTCGCCAAAAAAAATCTAGTGTCTAATATTAATAATTAAGCCAAAAATGTTTCGCCTTGTTTTATATAACTTTAAGTAATACAAACACTTTTTGTTTATAAAGAATAAAGTGTGTTTTTAATGACAAATTTTGTTTTTTTAAAGAATAATCGTCTGATTTATTACGAACATTTTCTTTTTTAACGCACGCATATTTTAAAATTTATGATTACGTAACCATGCGATATAAAAATTTGAAGAAGAATTCGTAATTATGTTTTAGTAGAGTTGTGCATCAACAGGAACGAACGTTACCCAATTTTCACTGAAATACATAGTTTGCCCAACCTGTCGAAAGTTAAATAAATATTTTTTAGCTTTATTTAATTGGATTAACACTGGTGACTAAATTTCAGCTTTTGGTGTTTCACTGGAATATTTCGTTTATTTATTTATTATTCTACATATTTGTATCGCCGAGATGGTTCACGGGATAATAATCTAATTTCCTTCTTTATACACCTCTGTTTATTTAGGTGAAATATTTTTTAGCTTTATTTAACCCATCTTTGCATAATGGTGGAAATTTCCATCATAACCTATAGTGCCCAAAAATTATATAAAAGAACAAGTTCACTTTAAGTTGATAGTGTTTGGATACCTTTTTAATGTCCATTGCATAAAAAGAAACATAGCTGTCGAAAATAAACAAGTGTCATTATCAGTGAAACGAGCTTAAAGTTGTCTCATTCCGCTGTTTGTTGTAGTTGCAATCAACGTATGATTTCGTTTACAATTTTGTTTTATTATATTAGAGTTTCTATTGCTAAAAAATTGAAAATGAGTGGAAGAAAGGTTTGTAACACGTGTTTCTGTTTTTTTCCTCTTTTATTTCTATTTAGTACTAAGCTAATGATCTAAAGTTTGGATGATGATGGAAATTTTTAGCATATTGTTTTTTGCTAAATTTATACTATAAATATATATATACTAAGATTTGTTTTAACCATTTTTCCTTTAATTTTGAATATGAATTATATCAACTTGATTTATTTCACCAATAAAGAAAAAATCATGCAAAGAAGGGTTAATTATTTCTCAATGGAATCATGTAGAAAAAAGTTGTGGCTCAAGGAAATGAGAGAAATTCTTTCTTTGTTGTTTAACCCATGCCATCGTTCACAGTGCTTTGATTCTGGATTGGGTCATCTTTTAGTTTTGTTTATCATAAGAACAATTTGCAGTGTTACCTTTGGCAGCTTCGTTGGTCAAAAACCTCGTTTCTGTGGATTTTCTTTCATGACTTTGAGCTGTTTGTCAATCACAATTCACCTGTTGCTAATTGAATATAAAAAGATTGATTTTCAGAACAATAATGATTAGAACGTTTGAATCCGCTAAAGGCGGTAATATGTAGTGGTGACCTGTGGATGAACATCGGTGGCGCTGTGTTAAACCAACTGATAATTCTTAAAGCCCAAGTATCTTCAGTAAATTATTGCAAGATTTGATATTTGTGTGACTGCTTATTTTCTGCGTCTACCAATGGTCTTTTAAATTACAAAATATTAATTCCGAGTTTATACCCTTAGAGCACGAGTTTCTGGTGAAAAATTATCCAGTCTATGTTAATAGCTAGGTCTAGTCTATCTATTTTTACTGAAGCGGACATGCATTAGTAACGCGAGAGAGCCCATATCAGAGAGGATGTTGTTAGTATAGTATTAGTATCAACTATATACTTCTTTTCTTAGAAATAAAAAAGAAATACATAAATATATATAGGAAATATGTGTATTGGAAACAATAAATTTCAATGTATTTTCGTGCGTCGGCCATGAAAACAATTGAAATGTCCTTTGTTGAAACTAAAATATTTTCAATTTTTCCAAGATAATCTTAGAAATTATGTATACCAGGGGTGGCAAAGACGTCGACCGCGGTCGACTGGTAGACCACGAAGACATTTTAGGTAGTCCACGCGACCATCCCGATAATGACTTCGGATATTAACAATTTAATTTATGACTTATGACAAAGGATCAATGATTTATTTAAAATTAAAATTTACTACAGTCTCCGCTTTAAGACCCAAAACAAACTGTGAAAAGATTTACGATTTAAAGATTTATGATTAAATGTTTACGATTTAAAACCTAAAACGGACATGATGAGAGCGATTAAAACATTAAAAAACTATAGAAAGGTATGCATCTCAATTAAAAAAACATGAACTGAGAAACTTCAAAAACATGGAGGAAGATTGCATCCATAATCCAAACCGAGACTTCGAAGATTTCGCTTAATACTTACTTGTTTTGTTTGAAGAATTTGAAAGAAGATTCGCTGATTTAATTAGGTTGAAAGAAATACTCAATTTTATGATATTTCCATTTAATGAAAATGTCAACATTGATGGAGTACCTGAAAAAATAGGACATTTAATAGATATCACATCAGTCAAGCGGTCGAGGAAGAAATTATTAAATTAAGATGTGATATATTTCTTAAATCCAGAGCATATTTAGATATACTTATTTTTGGAAATTAATTTCTGAGGAAACGTTTCCAAATATTTACAAATTGATTTTGTATTTGAAATCATACTTTTTATCGAGGTATCTTTGGAAATCTGCTTTTTTAACCATGAACAAAAAGCAAACATGGGTCGTATTTAACAGATGAACATTTAATTTCGCGTTTAATAATATAATAAGCTCATACCAACTACAATATGATAAACTTGTCGGAGATATACAGTGACTAATTTCAACTAAACGAAGCAAATAGGATGATTAGTTCTTGATACGTGAATACTTTGATTATTTTCGTCAGTAAATTTTTATTTTGCAAATATTAATATTAGTTTTTTTTAGAAAAATTACATAATTTACCATTTTCTCTTATTACCGAAAATAAATATGTACGTTAATTTAGCTCTGCCATTGGTAGACCGTCTTCGATATTTTAAATATGGAGTAGACCTCGGGTCCCAAAAGTTTGGCCACCCCTGATGTATACTGTTGGTAAAATTAAAATTATACCTAGTGAAATTCACCCTTTGGGAAGATTATGTAAATGATTGACATATTTATGTAACAAAGAGTTCGTAAAGATGAAATATAGTCTATCCCAGATGTTCCCCCAACATCAATAGAGCACAAGGCTGCACCCAGAGGGCACTATTTAAAACAAAGGTCAACAGATAGAGGGGCTTAAAAACCTTACTTGCATCACAGTTCTTTTAAGAAAAAGGTAAGATTACGAAAGCTGATTAAATAAACAGAAAATAGTAAAATTAAAAAATATAAGTCCAAATAAAAATGAAAAGAGGCTTAATAAGTTATGTATTACTGAGTTCAAAACAATTACGCTAATGATGAGGTCGGCAATCTGAGGTTCTACTAGCGGTACTTTCTCAGTAATGGGTGAATCGCTAATCCCTGTTTACTCAAGGTTACACGAATGTCAATAATTTTTTTCCTTTAAAATTTGTCTTTGACGCAAAGCTTAATGAGTTCATGCCTATTTTGAGAGTAATACTTTTTGAAATGCATTGATAGTATGTTAGGGAAACTTTTCCCATAATGAAGGAAATCACCTTCTAAGCCATTTGCTAGATGCAGCCCCGCAGAATCTGTAAAAGTCATGATTGGTGACAATGTAGTTATGGAAGGGAACATCTGATTTCGATAGAAAGAGGAAGTACGTGTACTTTCGTCTATATCCCTCATTCCAACTGTTTGACAATCCTGTTTCAAAATAAGCACTTGATCCAGGAAGAGGGATAGATGTTTTTTTTTATATTAGGGTTGATATCAGCATCTTTAGCTTTTTTGTTCGCTAATTCATTTCCGTAAATTCCCATGAGAGTTGAAGAGAATTCAGTTTTTGCAATTTGGCAAAGGCCCTTTCTTTGTTGTTAATAAGGGGTGAATTATATTGGGGGTTAAAGATGGAGAGAATAACAAATAAAGTGTTCGACCAGATAGTTGCTCTAGTATGGCATTTACAATAAGGCAAGAGCTTCAGCTTGGAAAATTGAGCTATTGGTGTTCAAAATGAATTGTGATGTGCTTGCCTGCGGATGGCTTTATTGTAGTAACGTTATTATTACTGCTCTCCTCCTGCAGAATACGTACTCTACAATTTTACTACAATTAATTTTAGTCGGTAAGTACCACTTACCGACCCCTAAATAGAAAATTGGCGTCATTTGCTCAAAAACAGATGTCTACCAAACGGTTCGACGATGTTTTCAGATGCGTACATCTATGTACTAAGACTAAGCTCAGTGGCAAAACAGCCAACATAGGGCCAACATCTACAGTACCCACGTCTGTTTTCTTGGAAACGGGCCCTGAGATGCGAAGTATTACGTCTCTGTTAGTTGGCCATCCTTACCCAAAATTTGTTGTTGGAAGAATATGATTTTGAATCATGACCCACCTGAAAATCTGCTGTGTTTTCTATTAGCATATTTAAATAGGTCTTGATCGCAATATCTTTCAAGAGAAATGATATCTTTGTGGATGGCAGGACAATCCTACGAGTTTTCTGTTCGCTTCTAAATTACGAGGACCTATTTTCGAGATCACGAAGGCACACATTCTGTTTGCTCCACTATTAAAATGATTCCATCCACTTATAAAGTTGAAAGGGGAAAAACCTAATAGCCGGGTATTTTAAGTGAAACATTTCTAATACTTAGAGATGTTTGACACGCTAATTTTTTTCTTCTAATCCAGGGTCTGAGTGTGGAGCATGCTAGAAAGGTGCTAGCTCGTGATGGGCCTAATGCTCTGACACCACCCAAGCAGACGCCAGAGTGGGTAAAGTTCTGCAAGCAACTTTTCGGTGGATTCGCCTTACTTCTGTGGGTCGGTGCTTTGCTGTGCTTCATTGCCTACTCTATCCAGACCACTTCCATGGAAGAGGCACCCGATGATAATGTAAGTATTTGGTTTTAGGAAAGATAACTTAACTGTAAGCTATTATTTACCAACGCTCAGATCCAAGGTATTATCCTCGGGTTGTGCAAAATTGACTTAGTCTATCATTCCTTTAGTAGGTCGATAAAACTGAGTACCTGGCATGCTTGAAAGCTAAACATTGAAGGTTTCACATTATGCTGACAACTTATCCGGAACATAAGCAAAGCTCTCGGTCAGTTTTAGGTCTTCATTCCCAGCTACAGAGTTTAGTTTAGCGACAATTATAGATAAATTTGCTATCAGATATAGCAATTCTTTATACACTACTGGCCATTAAAATTGCTACACCAAGAAGGCGACATGCTACAGACGAGAAATTTATACGAAAGGAGAAGGTGCTGTGATATGCAAATGATTAGCTTTTCAGCGCATTCAGACAAAGCAGGCGCCAGTAGCGACACCAACATTGTGTTTAAATGAAGAAATTGTTCAGCCGGTACTTCATACACAAATTGCATTTGAACGTTGTTGTCTGGTGAAAAGTTGTTGTGATGCCTCGTGTAAGAAGGAGAAATGCGTACCAGCACGTTTATGACTTTGATAAACGTTGAATTGTAGCGTACCGGGATTGCGGTTTATCTTATCGCAGTACTGGTGCTCGCGTCGGTCGAGATCCAATGACTGTTAGCAGAATATGGAATCGATGGGTTCAGGACGGTAATACGGAACGCTATGCGGGATCTCAACGGCCACCTATCACTAGCAGCCGAGAAGACAGGCATATTATCCGCATGGCAGCAATGGATCGTGCAACCACGTCACGAGCTGTGAGTCAAGAAACTGGGTCGTTTGGAAGACAACAAGTGTCTGCACGAACAGTTCGACGACGTTTGCAGCAGCATGGACTCTCAGCTCGGAGACCATGGCTGTGGCTTCCCTTGACGCTGCGTCATAGACAAGAGCGCCTTCAATGATATGATCAACGACGAACCTGGGCGCACGAAAAGCGAGACGTCATCTTTTAAGATGAATCCAGGTTATGTGTACAGCATCATGATGGTTGCATCCGTGTTTGGCGGCATCGTGGTGAACACACACTGGCAGCGTGCATTCGTCATCGTCATACTGGAACATCATATGGCGTGATGGTATGGGGTGCCATTGGATACACGTCTCGGTCACTTCTTGTTTGCATTGACGGTGCTTTGAATAGTGCACGTTACATTTCTGGTGTGTTACGACCCGTGGCTCTACCCTTTATTCGAGCAATGCGAAACCCTACGTTTCAGCAGGATAATGCCCGACCGCATGTTGCCGGTATTGTACGGACCTTCATTGATACGGAACATGTTCGGCTGTTGCCCTGGCCAGCACGTTCTCCAGATCTTTCACCAATAGAAAACGTCTGGTCAATGGTTGCCGAGCGACTGGCTCGTCACCAAACGCCAGTCACTACGGTTGATGAACTGTGGCATCGTGTTGGAGCTGCATGGGCATCTGTACCTGTACATGCAATCCAATCACTGTTAGACTCAATGCCCAGGCGTATAACTGCAGTTACTACTGCCAGAGGTGGTTGTTCTGGGTACTGATTTCTCAGGATCTATCCAGCCAAATTTTTTGAAAATTTTATCACTTGTTATTTCTAGTATAATATATTTGTCCTATAAATATCATTTTGTTATCTGCATTTCTTCCTGGTGTAGCAATTGTAATGGCCAGTAGTGTATAAATAAAAGCACACGAAATTAATGTTAATCTCAAGAAGGAGAGCTTCTTGTTTGGAATAGGAGCACATGGTATGAACCAATGTTCATTGGTGCTCAAGGTATTTTTAGAGCAAACAAGATATTTTGCTCAAATTTTACATACCACAATTTTTATTTAAAAAAATATTAATGACTATTAAAGTTACTATACTGGAAAGTAATGCACGCAATGAATATTGGAAATAGCAAGTTACCGAATTTTTAAACATTCGGTTCAACATGATAAATCAATAACTTGAAATTAGTGCGTGTATAATAATACATGTACAATTAGCAATTATAGCCTAAAGATTATTTAGATGGCAAGGGTGCGTGTACAGTTGGTCAATAGGATACTAAATTTTAATAAACGTGAATACCATATAATTATGAGTCAGTTGCTTTGTAGCTATAAACTAGAGATTTTATGTTAGTAGCAAATTCTATTTTACACCAGTGAACATCCTTGCAATATCAGGAATACATGATCATCCTGATAAGGCAGCTTTTACCTGGATTTGAAAAAACATTAGAGTATAACAGAAATATAAATTCCTGTGGCGTAATGATAATGTTTCGCGCTTTCAAAGCAAGTTCAATTCTCTGGTTGGACAAAGTTGATGCAGCCTTTATCAATTCAGGGGGTCGATAAAAACTGAGTAACAAGTATGCTTAGGAACTAAACACTGGGGATTTTGCGTTTGGATGACCATGTAATCGGGACATATGCTTCGAATCCTCGGTCAAGAAAATGGATGAGACCACTGTAAGCCTTGGTACCAGGGGAGCTGTCCAGCCACTTTTAGCTTATAAGAAAAATATAATGGCTCCTTGAGTTAACAACCAGTCCTTTATTCAACTAAACTATTTATGCTCAA
Source organism: Latrodectus geometricus (assembly GCA_026290005.1). Taxonomy (NCBI): domain Eukaryota; kingdom Metazoa; phylum Arthropoda; class Arachnida; order Araneae; family Theridiidae; genus Latrodectus; species Latrodectus geometricus. Next base: position 12,733 of record JAPDSC010064589.1, read on the forward strand.
CAACCGTTAATGCGAACAAGATATGGCCAAGAATACGTGGCATTCCTGGCCAAAGTTTGACTGTACCAGTTAAATGGAATCAAGCGTTTTGTGTGTCATTCAAAAGCAGGAACCAAACAGAAGACATCCCCAATACTTTGCCGAATACCCCCAAAAGTATTATTTCTCTTGGAGGACGACCGCCGCCTAATTAATATGTGATTCTTTAGTAAACGCAACAGACATTTGATTAAGTAATCAACGATAAGAATGAAAACCTAACAAACTAGACCAATGCTGTCTGATCGAGAATGTGTATCCAGTCGTATCCAATAAATCTGTTTTCATTGTATTTTGATTACTTCTTATACTTCACAGAAATTTTATTTAAACATTTAAATGAATCACTTTTTAAAATTTGAAAACGTAGCAAAATAATAAATATAAAGTTTGAAAAAAGTTTCATCGTGAATAATTTTAAAAGCAAGATTAATTTAGTAATTTTTAATGAGAAATCTGAAGTAGGATCATGTGCAGCGATCTCTGACCGCAAGCAAAAAATGTGAACTTGATCCTTGCAAAAAATTACGACACACTGCAAACTTAAAAATCATTAAGATTGACTAAGGACAAGAAATGGAATTTTTTGAAAGGCTATTTTGTATTTGTTCTCAGTTAAATGTTAGGAAATTCGCACAAATAATTACAAATCATTTGTACATAGTAACAAACATTCATTCAAAAATTATTATTAACGTTATTTTTTTATAATATAAAATAATTTCTTTTGCAGCTATATCTAGGAGTTGTATTAGCTACGGTTGTCATAGTAACCGGAATTTTCTCTTATTATCAAGAAGCTAAAAGTTCCAAAATTATGGAATCCTTTAAGAACATGGTTCCCCAGGTGAGACCAAATCTTGTTTGTTAATTTACAGTATACGTTAAACAAGTTTATAGGTTCAAATAATAATATGAATATACATTCATTAAAATCTTGTAAGTTAATTAATTAAAAGTGCAAAATTTCAATTCTGTCAGCATAGCAAAACACATGAACATCAGCATCTTTCATCGAGGTTTCTATTTTAAAAATACGAAGCATACATTGTTATTTATAAAAATGCCTTTTGTTAAAAGCAATTGAATTCAAACTTGAAAATAAAATTTTTTTCATTTTTAAGCAAATAACAAAATTATCAAAGTACAGTGTGCCTTATTTGTACTCTAATAATGGGAATTTATTTTAAATAAGATGATATAGGTTGGTCAATTTCCAATGTATGGTGCATCTTGAAATAAGTTATTCGAATTAAACATTTGAGATTTCTTCACGTTTATTATCAGGCCTTTCAACGAAATCATTTCGGCATTCTTTTTCAACGCAGTCCAGAAAATATGTATTCACTTATCTAACCATCTGTCGAGTCTTGCATTCGCATGTACAGCAACTAGAGTTTAGTCCAAGTGCGAGATGTATGCATTTACCGAGTTTTCGTTATGCCATTCCTTTGTATTGCGTTCGTCTTTCATTTATTTGTACTGCCACTAGAGTTTAGTCAGTAGCAATTCATTACAATTTTAATTTAATTTTCATTTTAGTGATGAGGATAAAATTTTAATCTATGTATAATTT
>JAPDSC010064593.1:0-16677 GCA_026290005.1 Latrodectus geometricus
TAAAAATTTTGTGAGTAATAATAGAAGCGTTTAGTAACTCCTTGATGAAAGCATATGGTGTGTTTAGTACACAAATAATTTTTACACATCACTAAAAAAGATTTAAATATGCTTTCATATATATACTTATAATGATTTAAAGTGCTTACATTTTTTTTTAAATAAATAAAACACTATATAAAAATATAGGGAAAAATTGGCTTAAAGTAAATCGAAATCAATACATACACCCGATAAAAAATTTTTGAATTTCTTAAAACCATTACTTTTGTACTATTATACATCTTCTGAAAATTCAAATAAAATCAAATTGTTTTTATTATTTATAAATATAAAACTGGTTTATTTTCTATACAAAGGTGTGTGTCATTTCAAACTAAATCTGCACACATCTATACCAATACACTCAGAAACCCCTCTCAATACATTATTTGGTTTCCTCTTTTACAAATATTTCTATATCGAACCATTGCACATAGAATCTAGCTCGCCAAAAGAGATCTCCTCAGCGATGCATTTTAAATTTTACAAGGCTCCATAACAAAAACTATTTCAACCGTTAGCAGTAACAACAACAACCACAAAAAACATGAATATAATTTAAGGAAGTTCTATCTAAAAGTTACTTTTGACTGAGTTGCCCAGAGTTTTTGCCCGGGTATTTCTATTGTGTATATCTTCTGCGGTAAAAGGGAAATTCCGTGGTGGTTCCTTTTCTTTTTATTTTCTTTCCTTTTCTAAGGGCACGTAAAAACATGATTTAAAGATGAGCGAGAGATTCTCTTCCCATAAGGGAGGGTTCGGCGGCCTGAATGGCAGAAGAGGAAACAGTCCGATTGCGTTTTGGAGCAATCGCTTCCCTGCAGAAGGCCCATTACAGCTACAGTCCGGTTGGTGGGAAAAAAGAAACTCTTTCTTGTCTGGGGAGCAACCACAAATTGCGTGAAAGTACTAAAACCCAATTTTGTTTACTTATAATAGAATATGGGGATAAAAATATTTTTTGAGAATATGGTTTCAATTTTACGTTATGATATATTGTGTGTATATTATCATGGATTGTTGTATATATGCTTATACTTTCTAATATGTTGAAAGTATTTCGATTATGGAAACAATTTTATATATTTTTGTTGTTTAAAAATATCTGGAAGCAAATATATTGATAAGTTTTAAAGGATTTTATTTAGTTTAATATTGTAATTTAAATACTGAATTATGATGGAAATAAGTATGTAGTTAGAGATATTATGCTTGAGAATAAAATTAAATTTTGATTGATAAACTTACTGTAAATAAAAAGAGTATGATACTTACATGTTTTTCAAAAAAATATCACAATTTGGGTTTACTTTTTATAAAATCACACTAAGACATTTATTTAAAAAATAAAATAAAAAATAGTTGCTTTTATTTTAATCATCATTGATTGTTGGCTTCTGGAGCAAAAACATTTAAAAATATTGAGCATCATAGAGCATAATTTTAATGATTTTTCAGTGCTTAGTAGATTTTTATTTGCTATTGTTATTTTATCCATTTTAGTCCAGTAAAATATAAATTATATTAAAAAAAAAACTCAAAAGACTTCAGTAACTGAGTAAATAAACATTGAATCATTACTTTTAAGTTCATAGTGGTTAACTTTATGTTACATGACACTTAATAATGATTCTCTTCTTGTTAATATAATGTTAAAAAAATATACAAATTTCTCTTTTATATGAGCTCTGTTTTTTCTAACTATCAATATTTTTATTTTTTCCTTCAATTGTTATGTTTCAATTTCTGAATATTTCACATCTCAAATAATTGCATGTGAAAAATTATTTTTACGTTGTATATGATGTATCTCATTGCACATAATTATTACTAATAGACTCTCAATGAAACATTTTAAACTTATTTGTGGATAGTTATACAAGATTTGTGGCATATTTTATATGTAAATATTACAAACACGAATGGATTGCTTAAAATGTTGATTGGTAGAATCATGAATATTTTTTTGTAATGTTTACATTTAAAATGTTTTACATATCTATTGAATTTATTTCATTAAAGTTATAAGATATTAATAATATCCGACTAGAAGATTAAAAAAATTGTAATATAATTTTTATTGATATTCGAATAGCATGAAAAACAAACAATATTTTCCGCAAGCACATATATTATTTCGAACATTATATTTGTATGCAATATAAATATTGCACCATTACATTAATCACTGTATTATTTTGCATTTATTTTAAATTAAATTATATTTATATTCTTCATATAGCAATTAATTAAATTATTTTTACAAATTCTTGCCTCAAATTATCAAAATTTTCGCTCTACAAAATTTGACTCATGTAGTTAAGAAAATTAGAAAGTGCTTGATCATTTAATGTACATTTCCATCATATTTTTTACATAAATAAAATTATTTCTAATTACTTAAAGAAACATGACAAGAGTTTTATAGCAAATCAAAATCGTTCACAAGAATCAATACTTTTAATGCAAAGAACATACTGCCGTTCCTACGAGGACCACGGTGCCTTGTTGGTTAGGCGTTGTTTTCGTCATCGGATGGTAGTGAGTTTGAATCCCGGCTAAGCTGTAGATCCTTCGTGTTCACTAATGGCAAGTGAAATATGTCAGGTTGCAATGTTCTCCATGTTTTCATTTCAAATTGATACATTTGGGGCTTGTTGGAGCCAGGCTATGGGTATATCTCTGGTTCCAATCTCTAAATTGGATGACCCAGATGGTGCTGCCATCTATGAGCCAAAAGTCGTACTTCCACTTTTGTATGTTGGTGCTCTATTCAAAAAAGGAAGGCGATCATTCTGACTTCATACGCCCAGCCTCTGACGGGCGGACTTGGCGTTGCCAAGTGTTATTATTAACAACAGACAACACGTACTTATTTGCACAAAAAATCTATCCAAATAACGTACTTATTTTCAGAAAAGTTTATCACCTAATGTGATAAAAATAAAATTAGAAAAAAAAATATTGAAGCATATGGTTTAATTGGTACTATAATACATTAAAAATACATAGTAAAAAAACATGTACTAACACTTACTGATTAACTCTTAGAAATCAAGAATTTTTTTAAAGAAGTTTAGTTAGGATATTCAAGTATATTAATCTTTATGTAAATCAAATATTTCTTTACCAATCAGTTTAAGATTGGAATGCGTTTAAATTACTTGACTGAGCCGATATAACCACTTGTATAAGTGGTCAATCTTCTTGGTGAGAAAATGACCTTTGAGATGGTTGTCTGTCTCTTTAACTCAGTGTTTCCATTCCTTTCGACCTTCTGTCAAACAAACTTTTTCGGACTATTCTTACAAACAATCTTGACATGTCATCAGAAAAAGTTTTCTTTTATCCCAAGGGTATCGAATTTTGAAGAAAAGGGAAAAAATCCATAGCTTTGTAAAACGACAAGAAAAGTTTTTAGTGAGTCCGTATTATAGGCATCCGGGGAAAAGGGACAAAAAAAAGGAAGAAATTCGGGTAAAGATGAAACTATGAAATCAGAGCTGTGATATTCGGACCCAAGGGCAAATCGATCGAATGTTGAACAACCCGAGGAAAAGAATGTTCGAATGGGCATCGATTTGTAATTCTAACTTTCTCGACAACGGCCTAAAGAGAAGAAAACTGGGATGAATTTTTTTCACTCTTTTCATTGTTATCCCTTCCCCTCCTCAACCTTCTCTAAGTCTAAAAGTCTTACGAGAAAATGGGAATACTATTGACTTGCTGCCATCTTTTTATCCACAAAATTGGCTTAACTCACATTTCTCCATGAAAGGCACGCAAAAGTCAAACTTATTACGAATTGTGGATTGCAAAATCTGTAACCACTCGTAGGTAGTTTTAGTGGAGACTAAAATATTCAATAAAAATAAATTTTTTAGAAGAAAGGTAGATATAAATGGACATTTTAAGAGAAAAAAAAATATGATCAATCATTTGTCAGTAAATTGTGGTTTTCTACAGTTTTAGAAACCAAATAATGTAAAAATTTTTAAATTAGCGTTAAATGCTAAGTTTCCATTTTATATTGCAAATTCAGTTACAAAATTAATCAAATTTAGTAAGAAATATATAAAATACTGATTACTTGAAGTAATTACTAAATAAATAATTTAATTTACTAAAACATTACCATCTATATATGTACTTAAATATATAGGTAGTAATGTTTTATATATACTGAAAGTTCTTTAATGAATTTTTTCTATAGTACAAAAGTTAAAAAAGTTTTTCTCTAAAATCACAAAAATATAATATTTAAAAATGTATGGAACAATATAAATTTTATACTTGAATAAATTCGGAAATATTATCCTTTGTGTAATATAAATTTAAAAATATATAATTTTGGGGACATGTCTAAATAAGATAATTAAAGAAATCCAATCAAGCTAATTAATTTGATGTATCAAAATTCATTATTTTGAAATTATTTTATTCTGTAAATATAGTGCTGTAATAGGAAAAATTAAACATGAAGCAAAATCTTTGCTTATCAAATTAACTTGCCAATAAAGCATTCATTACTCCATTATGACACCAATCAGAGAAGTTAAATCACTTAAGATTTTAAATTCTTTTCCACACTTTTTTAAAAATTGAGTTTTATTTAGTGAATATTTATAATATTTTTAAAAGGGAATTTAGAATATAGGGTAATAGCGTCCCTCTTATTTTCAGAAAGAAATATGTTGATTAAAATAATTAAGTACAAATGTCAAAAATAAATAATGATTAGCAATATAATTTAGAAAATTACATTCATGACGATATATTTTGAATGGCATATTTAACATTTAAAATTGCATAGGTAAACCAAGTATTTCATTTGTTTCTTTTACAAGTAATCAACATGAAAAATGTCTTCATTACATTTCCCAAACAAACTGCATTTATTAATTCTCAATGAATACTTGTTAAAAGTGATAAGCAAATAAATAATAGTTTTATCTTTCAATCTTAAATTATTAAGTTAAATCTCTCGCAATAAAAATATTGTCATGAAAAGTACAAAAATTTAAATATTTTGAATAAGTGGTAAAACTTTGATAATAAATTCAGTTGTAACTTAACACTTAGCTTTTCGTCGTTCCTTAGAATTTTAATTTTTTTAAAAAAATGATGCATAAATTTACACTTTTATTTTTTTATTATTAGTAAAATTGCATAAAATAAAGTTATAAAATATATTTAATCGTGTTTTATTAGCTTTGATGAATAAAAATGTTTTACTCGAAAAGTAAAAAAATGTTGCTATATATATTTATTTCAAAATTACATACATTATAAATAATAATAAAATGTTCTTAGTAAGATTATTTTCTGTAATGTAAGAAATAAGAAGGAAAATATAAAAATCTACTTAGTAAAAAGTAATTGAAACCAAATTCGTTATGTATATGTTACGGTGAAACACCGAATTCTGGGGAATGTCGACATCCACCGGTGAATGTAGTCGCTTGGCGTATGTCCGAAATATTTGCTAATGCCCTTATTTCTAACTTTCACCGGTGAATGTCGACATTCACCATGCACTAATGGTGAATGTTGAACATTTTCAAGATTTATATTTTTCTCCGTTATTCAGTCACGATAAATTTTTCGCCTCTCTTTCTGAGAGGAATAACTAAGAACTTAAAACACACAGTACTTTCAAAATGAGAAAGGAAAATTATAGAAGTAAAAGACTTAATTATAAAGTACGTTCTAAATGAGAAAATAAAATAATAGTAATAAAAAACTTATTAAATTATGAGAATAAAATCTTATTTATTGCAACAACTTTAACTATTATAACACTTTGAATTGCACAAGAGGCCCTTGCTTTTACAACTGCATTTATTTGTGGAACACTTCCTTTTGCAATGACAGCGTGTAGAGCCTTGCCCACAGCTTTTCGAATTAGCTACACTGCTTCTCTCAGCGAAATTTCTTGAAAAGAAATCTTATCTATGGAAAGGAGATTTTCTTTACAAATTTTGAACTGATTACGTGTGTAAAGCTGCTTGAGGGTACCATTTTCATTCGAAAGTTTTTAGAAGTCGGAGTCTTCTACTCCAACAACAACCGCTAACACATTTCGGTTATCTGTACAACCACGATCGACATCAGGGACTTGTATTCGTACAGTATCACCAATTTGAGCCGGAGAAAATTGATTTTGTGAGGTTCGCAACATTTTTGTTGCTTGCAGTTGAAGATTCTCTTTCACGGCCGCTCATTTTTATAGAAATTAACTCGTGTTTTTCATTCAGAATTTGATGTAAAGATGTGGTAGATTGCAAATCCTCTTCAATATTTTTTCTTTGGAATTTGGTTTTCGGTTTGACCACCGCTCAAATTTTTTTCAGAAGTATTACCAGTTTCTTCAAACTGTTCTTTGGTTTCAAAAGTATTGGCGATTTCTTCAAGTTGTTCCTCAGTTTCGATTCTTGCGATTTGTTCGCTAGGCAAAAAAGTCGATGCTATGCCCCTTTTCGCTTTAATGCCAAACATGGCTTCATAAGGACTTTGGCGTATTCCTTCGTGATATGTAGTGTTCTTGGCAAATTGAACAAAGGATAAACCTTCTGACCATTTATTTGTATTGTTATCGTTCATCCATGCTGTTAGCATATTCTGTATATCCTGATTGGCCCTTTCAACTGAGCCTTGTGTTTGACTGTGACGAGGCTTTCCATGAACTATCTTAACATCCTTCCACATAGCGCATATTTTGGATATGATTTGATTACTGAATTCTCTACCATTATCTGATTGCAATATTGCTGGAGCACCAAATGTTAAAAATATTGGAAGAACGTGATATGCTACTTCTTTAGCCCTCTTAGTTTTCAAAAGTCGTAGCTGGACAAACTTAGTTAAATGATCTTGATACACCATTATGAACTTATATTCACCATCTGAGTTTGGCCTCAATTCTATCAGATCAACTTGACATCTTGAGTTTAATTCAGAACTGATCATTGGTTTCACAACAATACCTTTCTTAGGTGCACTGTGTTTCATTTGACATTGTTTGCATAGATTTGAATACAACATTACAACTTCATATGTAATATTTTGTATTTAATTTGCAACTCTTTAAGCATACGTGTTCTTTCTCCATGGCCTATCCTGGTGTGAGCTTCATTATAGTATTCTGAATAATTCCTCATTGGTAACATAAAACTGTATATTCGTTTCTCCTGGTTTTAATGGTGCAATTAACTTCTCTTCCTCATTAATCTTTAAAACATCAAAACCTTTTAATCATCTATAATCCAAAGGTGTGTTGCATTTAGTTTTAGCAGAAATCACTTAAGAAATTATTTTAGAATACTTTTCTCTAGAAAAATAAAAGCAATTGTCTTCTCGTTTACCAGCAATTAATGCATTTAACTTTTCAAAAAATAGATCACGATTCACTGAAGTATCCATTCTTATTAATAATGAAATCAGCAAAAAAAAAAAAAAATTAAGAAAACTTTGCTCTCACCATTGAATTTTGCATATGCATAAGACTGACAAAGGATTTGGCGGGAGACTCCACCAAAACAAAGGATTTGGCAGATTTGGTGAGAAACAGCCAGTCGCCGCTTTGTCGGCTCCTCTCTTTTCGACTTCGACCAAAGCCTATCTGTGATTGTTGACATACACCGGTGAAAGTCCGAATGTACAAGAATGTAACGAAATATTCGAACTTTCACCGACGTATTTGGTGTTTGTTGACATTCACCGGTGAATGTCGACATTCTCTGATTTCGGTCTTTCATGGTAACATATACACGCAAGAACATTAAAAATTGTGCACTAAGAATATAGCATGAGATTATAATGAAATTTAATACTCCTAATGATACAGATGTGAGATTTCTTTGGCCCCAGAATTAAGACAATTAAATAAATATAGTGTTTAAAATTACATAAATACAATGAAACATCAATAGCTCGTCAGACCGGATCCTGCTGTAATACATGCCGCTACACGGTGCGGCATTGAATTGATTAGACGTCTGATGTTGTCTTATGTGTCACTGACAACATCAGACGCAATCTTATACACAAATCTTAAATAGCTAGCTCCAAATATTGTACCGAGTGATACGGCGACAGCTTGCATTTCAACTGGTCCCAAACATATTCTGTCAGGGTTAAGTCCATGAAGCGATCCAGCAATAGAAAAGTATGAACTTGACGTAAGAAGTCTTCAGCGACTTACACTATATGCAGACAACCAAAACCTTGCATGAAAACTGGCTCTAGAAGACCACGTAAGATCGAAGAATGTCATCAAAATAACGTTGGCAAATTAATGTACCTTAAACCACGTATCTTAACTAGAGTGGACCGGTTATCAGAGGCTATGGCTTCCCATAACATTACGCTTACTATGCAGGCAGTGTGCTACGCGACAATGTTGATAGAAGTGTACCGTTTACCACGGTGCCTACGTTCCCGTATACGGTTATCATCTAACCCAGAACAAACAGGGATCCCCCACTAAACACCACGTTTTGCCAATATGTGGCATTCAACATCATCTTGGGCTTGGCACTGCAGTAGACGAAATCTCCAATGTTGTGCTATTAAAGGTAGTTCGTGAAACGGATACTTGGATCGCAGATTCGCATATTCAAAGCACCTGGAGATGGTTTGTTTGAAAAACTGACACACCCAGGTATCTGGTATGAATCTTTAAGGTATCCACGAGCACTTGCAACACGATCTTTTTGATCCTCTATCCCTGTAGTCTTTTTAGTGAACTTAGACACGGTACACCACACGTAGATACCATCTCGTGTCCGAGCGATTGACTTGATGAGCAATTGGACCCGCCGACCAGACTGCAGTCATTCCCAAGATAAGGCCTCTCTCAAACAGACTTAATTATGGGAAATATCTTCTGACACGCCTCCCTGGTATTCTTCGATGACTAAAGCTGTCCTAGCGTCAGCTTGTCATCGCCACGTTTTTGCATCTTTCACTTTACGGCGGTTAATAAAAGGCCCACTTCCTGATTGCAGCCAGTGTGTGTTGTTATGCACATTGGCACAAATTTGTTTCATTTGTATATCGGATCTCATTGTATTTAATTACAAAGTTTTTCACTTATAACTTTCTTCCTTCTTAGTGCGTTATATTCAATGTTCCTAAATATATATATATATATATGTATGTATGTATGTATGTATTTGAAAAGCCATGGATGCTTAAATATAATTTAAAAATTTCAAGGAAATATGTAGATATTAAATGAGAAGGAAGGATATGATACTTAAACAAAAAAATAAAGGATAATTTTTTATTGTCATGAAGAGAAAAATAACCTTTGATTATAAAAATTTCTACAAGTTGTAAAGGAAATCAATAAGTATTTTTTTTTCCTGTAAAAAATCTATATTTTTTATTGTCTCGTTATACATATATGAATATTTGAATTTTATATTTTGGAAATTTATATGTGAGTTAAAAATGAGAATAATTTTTTTTTCTTTTTTTTAGGACCTGTAAACAGTTTGCTGCAGTTGGAATTATATTTCTTCTTACAATTCATATTCTAAAAACTATTCGAAGAAATGAAGACTGGTAAGTTAGCTAAATTGCATTCTTTTTTAACAAATTCATTTCTTCAAACACATTCACTAACTTTATAACCATAATATAATAACTAAAAAAATCTTAGTAATAAATAACCTTTTCTTATATTCGGTTTTTATCAGTTTTATATTATGGTAGTCAATAAAATACGCGCTCGTTTTTCACACACTTTGAACAAAATCTCTTATTATTAGTATTTTATTTGATTTTTTAGTTCATCAGTTTTATATCTTATTTTTAAGAAATTTGTTTGCTGTATTGTTTAAGCTAAGATGGAAGGAATAAAATTATGTATCATTCAAAAATAATAGCTTGTTAGTTTCATTAAAACATTTTAGTTCGGAAAACTGAAAAATCGAATTTTCAATGTTCCTCAAATTTAATCTGTTATATTTAGTTTAGTAAGAACAAATTTATGTATTTGGAATATCATTACATTATGAGTAAAAGTTAAAGAGATCACATATTATCTTATCTAACGTGTATTATTTTGTAAGTTAGTCAATATACATGTTTTGCAGAAAATCCCTTCTAATTAACTTTTATTACCCTATTTAACTTCTTCAAATTAATGTATTTTAAATATTATTATTCTAATGTAATTAAAAAAATTTTTATCTAAAAACTATCGTATTTAATTATAAATCATGTTTTATATAACAGCAATACAAATCTTTATTTTAACACGAGAATATTTTGAAAAAAAATAACAGTTTGATATTTGATACAAATTGGAAATAACGTAGAATTTAAAAATTAAACTTTTTTTTACGTACAAATATTTAGTGCAATGAATTACATTAAAATTCTGTTATTATATAAATTGTTTATCGCTTAAGTATACACAAAATATCTTTTCATTTAATTTAAATATTTTTATTCCTTTATATTTAGAGAAAACATCCATGTGATTTTATACGACATAAACAATTATATAGTATTATATTTATTATATATATATTTGTAGTATTATATTAATTTGTACATCACATCCATTATTTCACATTATTCATCAGATGTATGTAAATGTGAAGTAGTAGCTATAAATGGGGTTATATACATGCATCAATTATAATTTTTCTCTGAAGAATGCTCTTTTAAAATTTTTTTACTCTTTATTCAGGTAGAGGGCAATGCATAATTTGTAAGATAAATTATTCATATTATAAATTGAATGCAACAAATCATTTTGTACGTTATCCAATTGTAGGTAAAATATATTTTGAATAAGATATTTATTCTATTCTCCTGATTAGATAAAAACAGAAAACAGGAACAGAATTTTATTTAAGCAATACATTTAGTGGCAATATCAATTATACGACATAATTTATCTCTAGTGAAAAAAAAATCTTGAATGTCTTCGTTCTTCAAAATGTTTCTACAAAAATTAATATTTTTGCGATTACTGGCAATAATAATGTATTCATCAATTATGAAGTCAACAATGAAAATATTTACCCATTTATAAATACTGTAATTTTGCAGAACTATATGATATGCAATATTCCTGTATCTTTTTCCGTAAAAATTACTACTTTTCAATGAATCGCGCATTGCCTTGTTACATTTTTTCTCTAATTTTTAGGAAATTTGTCTCGAAAAAGTATTGGAAAAATATCATTTATAAAATTTTAAACTTAATGAATATCACGGTTTTTTTCATTTTAATGTAAATATCTTATTATTCTATCAACTGGATTTATATTCCTGGAATATATTTTCAATGAAGAGTAATTCAGTCCACCATTAGCAGGCTTGCAGGTGGACTCCTCAAGTGCCTTTCTTTTGATTAGAGGCTAATGGCCTATATGAAATACACAAACAGCAACTGCTTGGAAGCTACTCTCGATCACATATTGACCTGTGTAATTTTAGATATGACTGACTTTGTTAGCAGTATTTTTCTTGTATAAGATTTCATGGCTTCGTGGACTTAGTCTGTTACACATGGGAAATAACACACAATTATTTTACCATTAATAATAAAATGGTAGCTACAAAAATTATGAAAAAGACGTTTCTTGTTACAATAAAATTAAAAATGTCAAAGCAGTTTAGTTTTTTAGCTAGAAACATAATTTGATGGCAATATTCTTATAAATAAATAATATTTCTATGAACAGATAAAGATTATATTTTACGTACAATACATTCTTTTAAAAAAGATAACACTTTCTACATTAAATCTTTTTTAAATGCTTTTTCATTTTTTAATTAGGATTTATACATATATTTGAATTGTTTTATAATATAACTATATTTAAATACTTAAACTGAAAGGCTGATTTATGCGTGTATTGAGGTTGAAAAAACGTAAAATATTATACACTGTTTTAGTTTAATAATATATATTAATAAATCAATAACCATTAAAAAGGGTAACAATTAATGAAGAATATAGGAATTTTATCTTAATTAATATTTATTTATTCATAAATTTTATTAATTAATTTTAAAAATGTTGTGTTCAGTATTCAAGAATATATATTGGCTCAACCTACCCTTATATTCAGTTAAAAATTTAATAATAGTAAATATTACTTTGAATGATATGCATATAGGACTCATTTAAGTGCAATGATAATAGCAAATTAAAATTCAATGGATCTGTAAATATGAAGCTTCTAATAGCTAGATAATTTTAAATTGAACGTTAAATAAAACTTTTAGTTCCCGTAATTTTTTTGCAATGCAATTTTAAATATGGTCTTATATCCTTATAAACATTTTTTCATTAAATTCGAGTTCTTATAAATTGAATTTGTTAAATATACTTTTAATTAAAAAAAGCGTATATTTTAACAGCAAGTATCTTTTTCTTAAGTAACTAATTCTTTAATTACCTAGGAGAATTAACTTATAGTAAAAATTTGGATTTTCAAGTCATGGATCTAATATGCATTTAATATTTGATTATTAAACATAGTTTAATAAATGTATTAAGTCTAATCCATGCCCATAAAACCGCTTCATTTTCAAAATATATTTCAAGTAGCACGAGACTCGAATGTGTGATACACTAGCTACCATTAAGTATTTGGACTCATGTATAAGGAAAATAAACACAATGTATTAATATCCAATTGTAGCTAAAGTCTGCACATGATGCAGTTACAGCTTTAACTCTTCTGTTTAGTTTTCCACAATTGTTTAGTTAATGGACAGTGATATTTTTATTCCATTTGAATGAAAACAACAATGTCCATCACCTAAACAATTGATGTTATGCAATTCCTTTTACCAGTTCGAAACTACAGCTACCCCTCTTAATTCGATGATTAAAGTCATCCCAGATGTATTATAAAAGATTAAAAATTGGACTACAGGCAAGCTAATTCAATCGATTCACTTCATTGTCAGCAAAACAATCCATGGTGAGCGTCGCTACATGGCAAGTAGCGTTATCATTCTGGAATCAACAATGATCTAGCCTGCAAAATTACAGCAGCATAAGAAGCATATTTTGTCTAGAATGCATGTCAGAATAGGAGTTCACGTTGGGCCTACCATGAATTGGAACCAAAGCCCCATACTATGAAAAACATCCTCAGGCCTTACTCCACCTCTTCCAAAATTTACTATAGGCACAGTGTATTATGGCAAATGAATTTCTCCAGTCATGAACCAAACACAGATTCCACAATCTGATTGGTTGAGTGTAAACCTAGATTCACCTGTCCCTCAATTCATAATCACTCACCCCTTCACGGACCCTGTGTCTACTCATATACGATCAAATTTTGACGTGCTTCCAACCATTAAAACTGATTGGTTTTGTAATCAAATACTTATTGGTGGAAGCACAATCCTGAAAACCAAGTAATTGAGATTCCTATTTGATGGATCAGAACAACAACCCTGGTTGTTTGTTTGAAATCCTGGAATATGTGTGCCTTCGATACGATACGATTTTGTTTCTCCACTTACTTTTGGCAGCACTTGATGCTCTCTAAATCTTAAAATTTACCCATCAACTTCCAATTCTTAATCACAAAAAAGTCACTGTTCTTATGCTTAATTTTTATAACTATGATATCTGACAATGGCACCTTTCTCAAAGTCAGACAGTTGTAAATTTCAAGATAACTTGCAAGTGACTATTGCTAGATGACTAGTGTTATTGCTAGATGTTATGATATATAACTATAAAAAGCGTAGATTTGATCAGACACACAGTTATCCTCATTTGAATAGGTGTCCAAATGTTTATTAGTTAATAGTATTATATATATTTATATTGTATATTTAATAGATTTTTATTTTGCAAACATATTTTGGACAGTGTATAAGATACTACAAATCAATTTAATGAATTATTTAAACATAAAAGAAGATAATATTAAAATGTAATTCTCAATGTAATTCTTAACATACTTTAATTAATTATTGTTATAACAAAACAAACCGTAAGTTATAATTATAAGCATTAAAATGATAAAATGTTTTGGTACGTAACAACCCTAATTTCAAAAAGTGTAGGCGTTATGTGATATATTCTATTAATTATTTAATAAAAAAAAACATTAACAATAACAAAATTTTATCCAACCATAACTGCTAAAGTTTATTTCTGAGAAAATCTTAATTTTAAACTGAAATTTCAGATATCTTGCTGTCTATATTAACAGTTTTAATTTCTTCTGTTTAAATCCATCTGTTTAAATTTCTTAGACTTGCACATGTGCTTTCTAATGAGAATTCAAAGTTTTTTGTAGAAACATCACTATAATAGTTTTTAGTATAGATGTCTAGTAATGTTTTCTGAGTTCAGCTTTTCTATAATCAAAATATTTAACCGAAAACATATTATTAAAGTTTATTATAATTTTAGTGGCTAAAAGAAAAAATATGTTAATATTTTAAGATAACTTATTATTGTCCTTTAAAAAATGAAAATATTTTGAACCTAAACTTCAAAAAGAAACTTTGCGAAACAAATAATATTTGCATCTATAGTTGTTTTCATGTCATCATATTTTTTAAAATTTATTGTCATAATTTTTCGCAAAATAAACTTTATAAGAACAATACATAAAACTAATAATACATGATTTTATAATTTGAATGAATAATTTTGTGACTTTATCATTTTTCCAATCATTCTACTTGCTGGTTTGTTGCACAATATATATATATATATATATATATATATATATATATGAGCTGATATGTTATTTCAAATAACACATTACTACATTTGTAATGTAGAACCTTCATAATTTTAGCAATGTCCCAGGAAGAAGTTCTAAATCCTTCTTTATAAATTTTAATTTAAATAAATCCGCGAAATACATCTTTTTAAATATATATTGTTTAACATGTATACTTATTTGTATATCTTTTTGGCTCCCGCATACAAAGAACATCCAATAATTTACAAAAATATGATGATTCAATTTCATAATCAACCATATTACATTTGCATTTTCTACGATCTAAATTCTAGGGCATACAATTTTTAAAAAAAGAAAACCCAACAAAAAATCTAATTTAAATTTACTTTAACCATGTTTACAAGCCAGTTTTATCTCTTATCAAGGCACAGCTTTTTTAATGTATCTTCTTGAGATTTGAGACGTAGATTTCAAGTTATGTTCACTTGGTTAAGTTTTTTTATAAACAGAGAATATCTTTCATCTTTTCGTGTATTTTTCAATTCAATAGCAAGGATTATATCAAAATATTCTGCTCCAGAGAAACTGCTTTTACGAATACATTTCAAACAGAGTTTACTGCTTGGTAACAAGAAAGGATAGAAAATAGTATTACCAAAATTTATAATATTGATTTAAGTGGTCTCAGATATTTAAGATAGATTTATATTTTGTTTCCCCTTTTAGTGATATGTTTCTTAGAAAGTTTATGTTATTTTTTTAACTACAAGATGATGTATGTAAGGACTTTTAAATTAGTTTTGAAGAAATGTGAAAAAATTTAAAGGACTAATTTTAATTTTTTTATAAATCTAGAAAAAAAATTTATAAACTGAATGAGAATGAGAATTATGCATATTTAGCTGTAATAAAATTTTTTTAGGAAATAGTTGTGCGTTTAAATAGATATAAAAACATTAAAAAAGCATGTAACTTGTCAGAAAGTTTATTTATTTTGATAAATATTCATTGAAATTTTCATCCTAATTATTTTTAATTATAATTCCTCCTTATAAAGCATTTTAAAGGTAATAATATCCAAAAAGTGTTAAAAGTGTTGAAATTTCTGTAAATAAAGTAGATACATTTTTGCAATAAATAAATAAATAATGTTATATACAAATAAATGTGGAGATATAACGAGATTTTAAATATAATTTTTATTTTTTCTAAACAGAGAAAATTTTCGTGAGTATGTGCTTTACAGTAATTTTTTGTTACACAGCAGTAAAGTGTTGGTGTTTTCATATGAAAATAATAATTTCATAGCTTTTCTTGGGTTTTTTTTCTTATTTTAATAAATTTCCAAATTTTTAGAGAATATTCCATAATTTCAGTTATAAATTATTTGACACAAAAATTTAAAACAAAATTCAAATGATTATTATTGAAGGAATACAAATTGTAAATAACTCCTTTTATACATATTAACTTGCAACAATTTTCTCTGATTCATTTTATAATTGACAAATTTACGCATAAAATTTTGAGCAGTTTTATACCTACCTTCTTAATTGCAAGACACCTACACTTAAAAATTTTATTAAAATCGCCATAATAAAGTATGTTATAAGAATTGAATTTTTCTTTTCGTTTGGGGAATAAAACATAATTGTTTGTAATAATAAATTAAGGTTTACTATTCTAAGTACATACGCTAACAATTCAATAATTCATTTATATGCTTGTTATACTATGAAATCTAAATTAATATTATAAATTCGTATCATATTTTTTATATAATTCTTAAAAATTATTTTTCCATTTACAAAGTCAGACTAAAGTTCATGAAATTTTCAAATAATGGTATGTTATAATTATCCTTTGAATCTATGAATAGCTAAAAGAATGATTTTATTATATATATATATATATATATATATATATATATATATAT
>JAPDSC010064593.1:24270-47057 GCA_026290005.1 Latrodectus geometricus
TCAAATAGTTAACTAAACTATCAGTGGTAATATAATTATAAACAAAACAAATTTATCCATTAAATTATATTTGTCTAATCAGTATCAAAACAAAAACAAAATTTTGATTTTTAAAAGCACGACATGTTTTTAAAATTACGTTAAGAATATTTTTTAACTGGCAGTAGCATACCACCAGTTCTTTTAATTTTTTAAAGCAAATTTGGAACAATGATATTGCTATTGATAATTTAATTACATTATATGATTGTTTTGACGTCAGGAATTTACAAGACTAAGTAATTAATATATCAAATCATATTATAAAATTTCTTCGAATTCTTTTCATTTATAACTAAAATTACATCTTTACACAAATAGTTGGTCAGTGTCTCGTATAGAGCTTTTGACCAGGATGTAAATGATCAGTGTCAAATAGTCTAAGTTGACTTATTCTGGGAAGGTAGTAATTTAATTATATTCAAAGCTCAATTTCATTTAAATCAGTTCTGCTTTATATTCTTGAAATTATTTTCTTTAGAGATTCGTCAATGAATCTAAATACTTTCTGGTCAGGTAATAAATATCAAAGTAAATCAATTTCTTTATAGTTAATGATGTCCACAGCATATTTTGAAAACGAACGAAATACTTAATGATAAATGACTTTTAGGATTATTAGATTTTAATATAAAACTCTATTTCAGTTTTTTTTTTTTTTTTTTTTTTTTTTTTTTTTTTTAATAACTTTTATGTCAATATGGACACAAAATTCGTGACTTTTTTATTTAAAATGAGTAGCAAAAAATAACAAAACATTGTGATAATGATATAAGCATGGCATCTAGAATGACCTTTTTTTGACATTTTTATGGAAAAACAATGCTTGCTTTTTTTATTGTAGTTTATTTTACAAAGCTCATATGAATGACATATTATGCATTTTGAAACATTTTAATATTCTCAACTAAATATTAGATTAATTTAAATGCATCTTTGATCTTGTCATAGGAGTAATATCAATTGTCTAAACTCTACCAGAGTAAATTTACAGTGTTAACTAAAATTACATCTACTGTAGTAATAATTCTTCATTTTAACCCATCAAACTTTCATATATAGGGTGATCTTTTTTAAAGTGACAGTGTTTGGAGCGCCCTGTACCTCGATCTAATAGCCGAAACGGCACCAAACTTGGTATTTAAACTAATCAAGACATGGGAAAAAGGAAAACGTAATAAAAAACCTTTAGTTCCAAAATCACCACTAGGGCATTTTGTGACGCTTTACAATGTATAAAACGTGTGAAAAAATATTAACACATATAATCGTACAATCATATTATTAATGTTTATTTACTATATTAACTTCCTCGGTGAGGAATTAGACCACATTCAATGTAAGCACCGTTCTCAGAAATACATTAATAAAATTTATCTTTATAATATCTTAAATATATTACTTTAATATTACTATAATATATTACTTTAATAAAATTTATCTTTTTTTTAAAAAAAAAAACAAATCTTTATTTCTTAATTCCTTTTTTTCCAGTTTATTTTGCATCAAAATGCATTTATTATTTTTCTTATATTTTATTCTTAAATTTCCTATCAGAAGAAATATATTTTGATAATCTCTACTATTATAGTTGATATTGTCATTCATTATTTCATAAAATTAAAAACCAACTGAACATGATTCATTTGACATAGTGCTCTTTCAGACCAATAGTAAAAATTTCGATTTTTAAGTAATTAAAATTTGGAAATATATATTTAGTGGGATTACACATATCTCTCCATTCAAGAATGTTTATAGATTCAAATCTCACACATTCCTGATCTTTCCAATTTTGTAGTGGAATGCTTAGGATTGAAACTCAGAAAAAATTAATTTTAAGGATTTCATCAGTCATAACACTTAGCGTAGAATAAGGCCATGTAAAATAGTAATAATTTAACTATATTTATCATACTAAAAAGAACGTTTTTAATAAGGTTATATGTTTTCGCTCTCAGATAAAATTGACTTGAACACCTACCACTTCATCCTGATTTTTGTTGTTTATTCTAAACTTGATATTTGATAATATATCATCAAAGCAGTTCAGTTGATATTCTTAGCTTCTGAAAGTTTCCCAACACTTTCAGAGTTACATCCTTATTTTTTCTTCCTTTGACGTGCTATTTTAATATGTAGATTGGATTGAGATTCTTTCTCCTGAAGCTGCACTTCAAAAGGAAATGTCTTTTTTCCTTTTTTAGGTTCACTGAGACTTTAATATTTTATACAATATTACTTCGTTAATAATCCCCAATTATTGGGCATATTTATAATTATTAAATATCTTGATTTGTGAATGTGTTAGTTTGATATTGTTTAGAAAATAAAATAGTATATTTTCATTTTGATATGCACAATTTAATGAAACTTTTCTATTTTGCTTGACTGATTTACGTTCTTTTCTTTCTCTAAAATCTCAAACAATTTTATACATGTAACCTTTTAAATAAGTTGATAATAATTAATTTATATCACTTATGTGAAAAATTATCTTTAAACTTGTGTGAAAGTAAGTTTGCTTTAAGTGATCCACAATTACTACCATAAAATCTTATGCATATTCTGTGTCTAAATTTTATCACACCATCCATTTATGGATAATGTTACTAAATTCAACATCATTAAGTATTTCCGAATAATGTTAATTTCATTTTATTTTTGGAACTTTGTTTTTTAATTCATATCAGTCAAAAAATTTGATTTTCAATAATTTTATTAACAATTATAATACCTTCTTTTGATTATCAATCCTTGACCTAAATATAATAGGCTTGAAAATATAAAACACAAACTTCGTTTGTATATTGTGCTCCTTTAAATTCTTATTTTCCTCATTAATAAACACATAAAGCAATTGTAACTATGCTTTACTTTTTATGTTTACCAAATGAATCAAACATTGGAAGTTTTAATTTTAATTCGTCAAAAAAAAAAAAAAATATTATTTTTTTTATCATGTTTATATTTAGTTTATCTTTTCCTATCAGCATTTTTTCTTTTTTTTAATTTTCATTGTTCTGCGTTGCATTTTTGTTTTAACTTTCGTAATAATCTCTTGCATTTTTTTAGCAATTTTTCATATATTTTGTTATTATCATCTATTTCTTAACATGCAATATTTTCATATCTAAAGAAATATTTTTCTGGATTTTTCTGCTGGCAGTCTTTAATCGAATTTCTTAAAAGCATATTTTATCCAAAAAGATATTACAAAAAATAAGAATTTTTTATTCTAATTAAATACGATGATATAACTGTTTTTAATCTAGTACGAAAGTGGTTTTCTAATTTTTACTAAAATAATGTTTGGTTTTCTTATAATAAACTAAATCTTAAAGACAAAATGATTTTTCAAAGGTTTTTATGTATGAAAATATTTTGTTTCACTTTATACTAATGTTGAATTAGTTTTACATGCTATTTGAGTTGTTCGAATGGTTGTGTAATGTTAAATTCTTTTCTAGAATATTAAGGGAAATTATTTTCATATAAAAAATCTAGAATTCTTTCTTCTATCAATTTCAATGCAATTGTGTTTCTTTTCTCACTATCTTGCTTTCGCGAAACTTAAAATATATTAGTCTATTAAACTCATTTTTCATTCCTTTTCTAAAGTTTTGTATGATTCCAATACTAACCTTTTGATTCAAGACAGGTTTATGAATTCATATAAAAAAGATTAAAATATATTTTATTTAATGTATTTTAATTTTTTTTTATAAATTCATAGACTTGTCTTGAATTGAAAAGTTAACATTAGAATAAAAAATTCTTATATTTTATTAACGAGGTATTTTTGAGTCTATGGTATTCCATTCATTGCTTTGAGTTGAGTTAGAGTAATAATAATTTATCTTTATGTTATTATCCAGTAAAAATTGGGAAATATGAAAATAATCAATGGTGTAGTTTTCCTAAAAATGAAATCGAATATGTTTGATATATTTACAAATTTATAATATTTAATTTTTGAAATTTGATTTCACTGAGACAATTATAATGTATACTCCAGTTCACCATATAAATTTAATGCTTTAAGGCCTATTGTTCAAAAATTTTTATCTTATGCTTACTTTATTCTTTAGTGATAGATTAATAAAAAAATATTATTACTATTATCATTCATCACATTCTAAGTGGAAAAAGTATGAAAATGAAAATAGAAATTAAAATAGAAAAAATCTTACTATTTTAATTAATTCTTAATTGTTCTCATATCTAGAAGGTAGTAAGTTCTGTTTCCGGCTTAACAAAATATCTGTCATTTTCATTGATATCTACAGGAGTGCATAAAATAGCAACTCCTTCCATGTGAAGTAATACATCTGGGAATAGCAGAATATGTGTGGGGTATCTTGCTTAATCTCTGCTTTCAAGTTTTCTTCTAAGTTGAAGATTCAACTATTTTCGGGCTGGTTATGGAATACTCTCTGAATACACCACTAAATATGTTTCCATCAATTCTGCCACTTACTGGGCCGAATGATGAAATTTCCTGGTGGCCGAGCATTAGGAAGGAAAGTTAATTCTTATATATTTTTATTACCAATTCAAAAATATTCATAAAGTCTAATTATTGTTTTTGTAAACTATGTGAAAGTATGACATTCGAAAATGTTCTTAATGAATCCTAAATTATTAAGATAGAATTTTCCAGTTTTTACAACTATATATTTATTTAAAAATTGGGTGAAAAATTTTCATGCACATTCTCAATTGACTTTTATTTTCAAACTAATATAATTGACACACACTATAATCAATAGTTTATATAAAATATTACCATTGCAAATAAAATCTGCACTATCATTTTATACAATTTTATTTTAAATTTTTCGTTTATAAGAACGAAATGTAAAATAATTACAAATTTGTTTGAAGTAGCTGTATGGTAAAAATATAAGTTTTTAAACGAACATACGAATAATTAATCCCAGCTTTATCAATGATTATCAAGTTCTTAGGTAAAAATGCATATAATGCTTAAACACATCAGTTATTCTTCAGGTATTGTTTTTTTTTCTTTTCTGAAAATTAATGTTATAGTTTGGATACGTTATGGTCAATATCGCTAATATCAAGAATTCAAAGATGTAAAAACAAAGATATCTCTAATTACTATCTCCGAATATACCACCAGTATAGTTACTCACTCATAAACCTTATTTAGTATTTATACAAAATAAATGCTGAAAGAATTTAGATTTAAATTCGTTTTTTACAAAGTGTTTTTCAAAATAATATTGCTTATATTAAGCTAATTATTATTTGTAGACATTCTGTAGAAGTTACGTGGTAGATTATTTGTTTTACATTTTTGTAGCATATATAATGATTTTAATCACTTTGTTTTAGTTTTTAAGGGATTTTAATGTATAAAACTGAGACGATTTACAGAATATGTTCTTTGTTTAATATTTAAAATATTAGATTTAGATTAAATAAGAGTGTTTTAGCGTGAAAAATAGAAAATATATTCATAAAATATATTTTTTAAATGCTTGTTTTTAAATTGACAAGATCTTAAAATGATACCGGGAACATTACAACTCGCTTAATTTCCCAGCTAAGATTAATGATTTACGAAACAATTCTTTAATATAGATTTACAAAATAATTTTCTTATTAATCAAAGAAATATTAAAAAAAATATTCACACAACAGTTTTTTTCAAAAAACATTATTTTTAAAATCCGGTAAAATATAAGATACGTGAGACAACATGGGAAGATTCATTCTAAATAAAATTTATATTTAACACATACAGCTTATAAGCAAAAATACGATGCTTAACTAATATTGAAAAACATTAGCATGTGTGTTTTAAAATATCAAACTCATGGTATTGTATTAGTAATTTGTACTTTACTAAAATGAAAGAAAATGTTACGAAACCCATTTTTCCTTTTAAATTGAGTAATTATTGGACATTAAGCATTTTAATGAACAAAAATTAATAAATTGAGAATTCCTTTATATTAAATTTAAATCATTTGATTTTGATATAATATATTTATCAAATTTATTTTGCCTTTAAATCAAACAGATGATAATCTGCTTTTAATTTTATCAAAGTTCAAAAATGTTTAAAAACAATTTTTAAAGTACTAAGCCACTTTTTATTATAACTATTAAATCTCAGTGTACTCATTCAGGGCAAAAGCCATTCACCAGCTAAGGAACAATATGTTTGGCTTAGATAAAGGGTTTCATCTTGAAAGCGTGTTTCCGGTTCTTCGGATAAGAGGGAGCTTTAAGTAACGGATTGAGAGATACGCTTTAAAAAGTTTTTCTCAAATTATTTTCTTTCTTGGCCTCTGTCCTCATATACAGGCCACCAGTGTAACTGTAGCTGATGGTCCTCAACTGCTGCTGTGGAAAATGTCTCGGCTTAAAAGATGAAAGCGTTCAATTTTTCCCTTTTATTTTTTCCCTCATCCCTACTCTACTGTGTATTTTTGTTCATTGCGAACAAGGAAAGGGAAAATAAAATCCAGGGAAAGTGTACGCGAATTTATCTTTTTAAAAGTTTTTCGCCCCCTTTTCTACACTCTCCGTTTACTTTTTCCCTTTGCAGTGTATAATGGATAGGAATAAATTGAAAAATGTGCCCTTTGCTTTAAGCCCATGAGATTGCTGTGATGCGATGAAAGCGGACGGACAATAGCGAAAGCTTCATTTTTTAAAGTAAATAAGCAAGTGAACATTGAAAAGGATCAAATGTACACGTATCTTTGATGTGGTCGAAGCTTTTTTTGTTTCGCTTGAAGATCTTTCAATTGGAGCCCATTTATTCCATTGACAATAAAGATTGAATAGGTTGATTAATGTCAAGTGTTTTTTTATCAATCTATCTTGTATTTTTTCAATGCTGTTATTGCGTGATAAAAATAATTCAGAAGTGGTGGATGATTTATGTATGATCTCCAGGGTACTGTGATAGCAAATTTTGAAAAGGAATTGTAGCAACCATGCATTTTTAATTCTCTTTAAACTGTATATCTCTGGAGACTTTATTTTCTCACTTTATTTAATTTCAGTATTAAATTAAGATAATCTTTATAAAAATGAACCTTTAACTTATTACATTTTTTTTGTTCATGAATTTTTATTTTATTGTTATAGAAAAACTACTACAAACACTTTAGAATTTTTCGTCACATTAAATATTTTTTGCATTTGTTAATATTTTGTATCTATCATTTAAAATAAAGTGTAAAAAAGGCAAATCATTTAAGGAAAACGTAAAATGTGGAAGATTATATTCTAAACATAGATTCATATATAAAATGTATACTTTATAAAAGGAAAAAAATGTTTGTAAATTAAATTAGACGCAATTTTTTAGTAATGCAGAAAAGTAATTAATTTTATATCTTCTGTATACTTGTATAGTGTCTTAAGCATAAATGTAAATTGTTTGAACTTCTAACGATATTCTGATTGCACAAGTACTTACCTTAATAATATATGTTTTAAATTTTTGTCTTTCTTAATCTCGAATTTTATTCCAGAGTTTGTGCTTGAATGCTTTTTAGGAATGTGTACCCCACTTAATTGCCTACAATGTAAAAACCCTTTTAAATGAGGAATAGTTATTGCATGTTAATGACTTAAATCCTAAAATAGTATAGTATCAAAAAATTTATGCTATGGAGTTAAAACGAGCATTCTCAAAACTATTCACTATTCATTACTATACAAAAACATAAAGAAACTAAATTTGAATTTAAGTTACATCATATATTTCATTTATATTTGCTGATTATAATTACTGTTTACTTCTATTAATTTAAATTAAAGCACATGTGAAAGTGAAACATCACAGATAAGTATCAATTTAATATATACCGAGAGTGTTTTTATTAAAAATTCTTTAAAATGGGGAATATATATTTATTCATTTTATTGCATAACTAAATAATATATTTACTTTCTAATAAAACTGCATTGATAAATTTAATGTTGTAATTGTTTAAACACTATTCTTATTTATTGCTAAAGAATATATTTTACTCAATTCACCATCAATTAAAATTATTGTATATTTTTAATTACTTCTAAATTTTAGAAAATTATTAAGAAATATCCTCAATATTAACAATCTTGAAGTTTATTCAACTGAAAATGTTTCGTTTTCAAATTGAGTTTTGTTTGTTGAATCTAATAAAATTATAATACTTATAGAACAAATTTTAATCAATCCTGAGTAAGTTAAAGATGAATTACTTTTCTATTCACATGCGACACGAGTATAAACAATATGAATTCATCAAAAATTTATTTTGTAGAATAAGATCAGGATTGAGGTTGTGATGACTTGATTAGTGTGGACGTAAATGGATAAAGGAGGCTAAGAATTATAAGATTTCAAAAGAGTTAGTTTGATAAAATATTGATTGAATGTAGTGTTTGATTTTTTGTCATCTAGGAACGATTTTAATAGAATCCCAGCATACTATTTTTGAAACAGGAAAGTATATAAAGGAAAATACATTTTACTGACAAACAACGAGGTTTCTAAAAACAAACATATTTAAGAATTTATAAACAATTTTATTTGTAGAATTTCCTTTAAATGTACGGTAAAAGCAGATAGAGTTTCAAAGATACATAGTATTATGTATAGATGAATTTTTTATTTTGCTTGCATTTTATTTAATTATAAGCCGACATAAAATATTATAACTATATGTTTTTGAATAAAAGTGTTTTTTATTATTTTATGTTATAACACCCGATGATCAATGGCTGAGTCGTTAGCATTCCTGACTCCTATGTTGTTGGTCGCGGGTTCAAATTCCAATTTGGTCATGGAAATTTAATTTCTCTCTGTCCTTTCTTTTTCTGAGATGATGGATAAATGTGGACCACCCTATAAATGGATTTTTGGTGGAGTGACGTGGGCACTGATATTGGCCTCCATGATATGGTTCACAGGTGCCCACCTGGTAACGCTAAATGAGTAGCAGCTTTCGCCCTTGTTGTGGGCGTCGGGTCAATCACCCAGTGTCTAGCCATAGAAAAAAATGTTGCAACACATTGACAACAGTCATATTTCTTTCTAGATATAAGTAATTACGCGTTATTGATGTTAAATAATTGTGTCTTCCATATAATACTTTATGCAAATAGTAATTAAAAATTTATTGATATAAACGTCCATTTAAATTTCCTTTATTAACATTGATTACTGCCAAATTGACTTCATAAGCAAAATTATGTTGTAACTAGATATAACTTCTGTCAAGTTTTATTTCCTCTGCGCTAATGTTGTGCCATCACAAATATATTTAAAAAATGTTTAAACTTCTACTAGAATTTTTTACATTAAAATATTCTTCAATTTTAATTTGAAAAGTTCTCCTTATTCTACCTATAATTTTGAATTAATTGACTTAATATGCTTTGTTTGTTTCATTGTTTATAGAACTGTGCTTAAATTAGTTTCAAATGTATTTTTATCTAGTTGGAGTTCATTAAATAATCACAATTAAAGTTTTCTCTTAGACAAGCATATTTTATTATTTTGAGGAGCCAAATAATATGTCACATAAATATGTAATCGTATTTTGTTGATAAAATTTTAAGATAGATCTAAACTTTTGAATTGCATTCTTCATGTAAAAATCTATCTAGTTTTATGTGTATTACAATAAATGCTATTACAAAAAGGTGAATATGTTTATTTATTTTATGTATTATTAATCAAACACTTCTAAGAATTTTGTAATACAGTTTATATATTAACGTATTTGGAATTCTATTTCTCTCTCTAAAAATAATGCATTAATCCCTAAAATTATTCCTTAATTTTATAAACCACATTCTTCAATACATATCTTAAATTCTAATTATAAGAATCCAAATGAAAACATGCTATTCGTAACTAAGAATAAAGTAAGAAAATATGTTAATAGGTGTTTCATTGCTTTAATTATAAGAATATTTTACGAATAAACTTTGTTGGTTGGTCTCTATTACGATTTTTTACTTAGGAAATTACAATCAATAAACTTGGAAATATTAATAACTTGTTTCTCTGCTTGTTGAAATGTCTCTCTTATTTTCGTTATAAAATTCTTGTTATTTATAATGAGAAATCGTAATTACGATAATAAACTAATTTAATAAACTCATCAAAATATTCGGTAATTATGGTAAGTAATTTTTGACTATTTTAAATTTATGTGTATGGAAATTTAATCATAAGACTTTTAAGAAATCTAAATTATTAATACATAATACAAGAAATATAAAGATATTCTAAAAGTGATACTTTATGCGATAAAATGTTAACAGAATTTCTTCAAAGTTATTAAAAATTGCTTACAAAATTTATTAAAGTTTTCATCCCAATTAAAATAATTTAAATAATTTATGAATTGAAAATGATTTTTTATTTGTTATTATATTCTGTATATAGCTACCTTAATTACTTTTATTTTCCTAGCTAACACATGTGCATCAATTATTAAATTTAATAGTTCCATGCATGTGTACTTCTTTTAGACAGAAAGATTAGAAACAAGAAAAGTTATTAAAAATGTAATTCTTTTAAATTCATTCAACATACACATGAACTCACTGCCACAAGGGATTAAATCACATCAATAAAATAGCAGAAATAAGCAATTTGCTTTAAAAAATAAAATGTTTCGTCATTTAGGAATTCAAGAATTGGCTCACCATTTGACTTTCCGTAGGAAACAAACTTTGCTTAAGATTAAAGAAACTTTACTTGGGATTAGACACCTTCAGCAAAGTAAACTTAGTTAATTAATTCGCGAGAACTTTCCCTACTTAAGTGTGTGTCAATTATAATAAGCAAGCTGTCCCAATGTGCAGATGGAACTTTTATTATTGATTTGGGATGGTATTAGCAATTTGCTCAAGACATACATACTCCATCGAATCTGCTCTCAAATGAAAATTAATTTGATGAGTAGAGTTTGTTTACTTTTAATTAAAGCAAATTAAGCTCGTCTGTATAGAAATAAAAAGATATTGATCGGTTTTCAGACACAAGATTCTACAAAAAACGTGTAATCACAGCAGTAGATTAATTAAAAAATTTTTTATTGGATACCCTGTTCTCCAATGCGGCCTTAATACTAAAACAGAACAGAAAAAATTATTTAAATCTTTTATCATTTTTTTCTTTTTACTAAGATATTTTTGTTGATTAAAAATTTACTTCTCAGCATTTATTATTTTTTAATTAAATACATGATCATAAAATTAAATCGTTATTCGAGCACACTAAGCCTTGCGAGTATTTTTTATGAGAACTTTTCATTAGATCAATAATATTATAGCCATCGCATACTTTAAGAAAATAAATCAGATTAAATTTTTTCAATGATATTTAAAATTATTTTACTATTAAATTATGGTAACTATTAATCTATAGTTTGTTATTTATTATTAAATAATTCTATGAAAAAATCAATGTATTTATTATGAAAATATGCAATAAAATATAATTTAGGATGTAATTATAATTAGTTTTCGTTTTAATAAAATTTTTAGTGCTTTGATAATACATAAAAGTATTTTCAACTATTCCAAGAAAATTAGGTGAAATTTAAAGATTGTATTTCAGTGCTTGTATGATTACTAATATTTTCTTACTGAAAGCGAATCTTACATTTTATGTATTAAATCAGCTTTGAAAACAATCTGTATTTTATTATATAAAATATTTAAATGTTCATTTTGTGTAAAACATATTATTTTGCTTGTTAAATAAATATTTAAAAAATGTAAGGGTGTTTAATATTAATGAAGACGTCTATTTTATTGCCACAAAGCGTAGTCATATAGAAAAATATACCTGTTATAACATTTAAATAAATAACACGTATGTAGTGCAAATCGTAAGAGATCTGCTGTTGTTTAGGAGTATCACAAAACAGGACAATGTAAAGTTAGTTATTGCACATGATATTTTAAGGGTTTCAAATTTTAAATTTATTTATTTTAATGATCATAAAAGAAAACAATAAGTCGTCACAATGAATGCTAATTCTCATTTATTCGTCTAAGTTTATTTTGAGAGATTGAGTGAGAGAAATTTCTGTAATTATTCTCAACTCTACTCACAAACGCGATGGATTAAAAAGTTATATAAGTAAATTCTCATTTGCTAAAATTAAGGTAAAATTAACTTTGCTGAAAGCATTGTTGAAATGTTTATTTTTTTTGTCTCGTTCAACCACAATCAATCATGACACAATCATAATCTAAAGTATCAAAAAATGCAATAATAACAAAAGCTACGCAATGAAAACTTCAAAATTACCCTTACATTACTCAATATTTATTTAAATATGGATCAAAATTTTACTTAACGTAATAATCATGTGTTAAATTTAAACAATGATTGTTATCAAATGTAACCAAATTATTCTCTAACGTAGACATTACATGAGTCATCGTTTTAAGACACAGTGATTTAATTATTGTTTGTACATTTGTTATTTTATGTTTGTTTTAATTAAATAAGTATGATAAAATATAATATAATTTCATTAAACCTATTGACGTTAATTATATTGACACTTTTTATTGCCTTAAATATTGATGTTTCATTACATATAATAATGAAGGTATAATTATAACTAATTCGGTGTATTAGAATAAAGAATTAGGTTTAATAATATTATTAATTTTATAATTTAAAAATGTCATCACACATTTGACATGATAAAATAGTGATTTTATGATATAAAATTTTGATTTACGTCATATGACTTATTGATTATAATTAGAAATATGTATTGATTAAAAACATTACATCAGTTTTAATTAAAATAAAAACTTTTCATATGATAATAAAATTAAATACGAGATTAATAATTTTAGGAAGGAACATTTTTGAGGTTTTCCCTCTCTTTCTCTCTTAAACACATTCAAAAATATTATATCCTATTGTAGATAACATATATCCTTATGACTTATCAGGAATCTTCCTAGATAAAATCAAAAACCTTCCTAGATCAAAGTTGAACAACGAAATTTGAATACTGTTTGCCTCCTTACCAATTAAATATTTTAGAATAGTTTCTTCGGTGCCTTTCTGGTTTTCTTTCTTTCTTTATTTTTTTGTGACAAATGAGTAAAATCTATATAAAAGGAAATCCTTCGTAGGAAGTAGAAAATATGAATGTTGAAAACCTATTATTAACTGACAGATTCAACATTTAAGCAGAAATATTTTTTAAATGGCAGCTTATCATTTCAAAATATCATAGGAAAATAATTTACTTGAATTATTAAAAATAAAATTATTCCGTTTAAGATACATTGATATTAAGACTAGATCCGTGATATGTAATAAATTATTAATTTAAAATATGCATTCATTTATAATAAAATGACTTTAAATATATCATTTTCGAGAATTAAAATTCTTAAAATATTTTTTTATACATAAAAATATTCTTTGATTAAACCTCATAATAACATTCTTTAAAATGAAAAGAATGCATACATTGAAAATTCGCTAAGAGAATAATATAACGATTAATCTTAAGTACTTTGTATTTTAATGGGATTTACAAATGTATAGAAACTCGTAATATGTATTAACCAAACCTACATAAACTTATTTCATTATATTGCAGGCGTTCTGAGTACACATTATATAGTTCAGCCCTTTCCGTGAATCAGAGGAATGCGAAACTATTTAATAACATGGGTCGTGTACTAGAGTCCCTAAATAAGCACGATGAAGCTTTAAATCACTACAATGAAGCGATTAAGTAAGTAAACAGAATGTTTCAGTCTTTATTCTCTATTAATTTATAGCTTCAGCAATGAACTTTCATGATTCCCTAATTTGATTTTGGGTTTTTATGACACTGGCTGTAAGACATCTTGTTAATTCTTGTAACTTATTATCTTAAGATGTCTTGAAATAAATAAGTTCTATTGAAATTGCCTTAATATCATTTAATTATGATAGTTATTTTGTAAAATCCTTACATAATAATAATAACACCATAAAATTAATAAAGTTTGTAAATTTAAGTAGGATTTTAGTTATTATGCTTAATCGAAGCACGAAAGAGAATAAAAAAGATAAGTTGTAGTATTATAATAAAGCGAGAAAGGATTTAATAACTTTATAACTTTATTTATAACAGTATATTATATAAGGAGTTTACTTTCCATTCATTTGCTGTTTTATTACTATTATTGTTCGTAAAATATAGCTAAAAGCATTTTAAAAATAAATATCTATTGTAACATTTTAATATATAAGTATTATAATAAATATTTATTTACATAATACTTATTATTACACTTTAATGTATAAACATTATAACTTACCATGTTTTACAAATTCATCATTAATCAAACATTTTTAATAAGTTTAACAAAATTTCTTTTTCGATTGGTCACACACACACACACATGTCACCATCATCACAATTTATTGAATTAAATTAAACTAGAATATTGTAATTGTAATAAAAATCAAATAAGTAAAAAATCTGGATTTTGTTTATTTTAAAGCTTAATAAAATTAGTGATGATGGAAAGATAAAAATTAATGTTGATATTTTACACGAAATGTGAAGCCTCATTTTACTTATAAATTATTCAAAAATATAATTTATTTATTTCAAAATTCACACACATATTTCGAAATTTACATACACTATTTTAATGTAATTTTGTACAAGTCATTAATCGTATCAGTGTCATTTTAAATATAGTGGTTATTTTTAAAAAAATCAAAAGGTCTTAGTAAAATTGATAAAAATTTTATCAAAAATGGACATTTTTAACAGGAATAAAATTGATTTTCTCTTTCCAGAATTCAGGCAGATGACGTCAGAGGTTATTTGAATTTAGGGCGTGCTCTTACACATCTCAGGCGATATGAAGAAGCAGAAAAAGTATATTTACAGGTAAATATTATAAGATTGATTTTTGTGAGGTATTCAAATAAAAATTGTGCGCTCATTTTTAAATTATTAATTTTACAAATATTTTTAATAATCCTATGTTAAAGACTAATGTATTCAACATGTTTTAATAATTACTTTATCAATTAAAACAAATATTTTTCTTAGAAAAAAATGCAGAGATAACTTAGTTTGTTGATGCGCTTACTTATTTATTTCAAAGGAATTATTTTAGTAAAATTCATAGTTTAAAAAAGTATTAAAATTATATTTATTCTAATTCTATTTGATCTAATACTTAAAAAAATAAATTTTGCTGGTATTGATTTCAGTAATATAATCTCATTAAAGTAAAGTCATTATAAAATTATTAAATTTTTTAATAATTATCAGATATTAAAACTTAATGTATTTGTGTATTTATCATTTATACTTCCATCAGCAAACATATATTCTTTCTATGATTACTAAAAGTATTTAACTAGTTAATATTATAAAATGTATATAAACTGATCAGCAGAATGCCGTTATAATAAATAATATCAAACTTAAAGATGATATTAAACATCATTTAATTTTCAATTTGCATTTAATTATTGATTCAAATATTTTTGTTGATAAACAAGGAAAGAAATGTCACTATGAACTAAGTTTAGGTAACAATTTTTTAATGATCAAACTTGTTTTTAATGTTGTATTGTTTTTGGGAAGAAATTAAATGATTTTGATTATAATATGATAAATTTTGAGAATTCAAGTAACAACAAATTATTGTAAGAACTAATTTTCGTCCTATTTAAAAAATTTGAATAAAAGCATATGATAAAATTTCAAATATTTATTGGATATTTGATTTTTCAGAACTATGTCAAAATTGTCTCTGATTGAAATATTAGAATTTATCTGAAATTTCAATCAGCATCCCCTCAATTATCATTACTATAATTTGGGAATGCCAAAGGAGAAGATTCGTTAAAAAAACATTATTTCTTTTGAGTTTTTATTTTAAAAACTTATTTAAACTAAATTAATTAATTTAGAAGGAGAAGTTAAATCTTTTTTCTTAGAATAGGATTTTAACAAGGTTTATTTATATGGTTGCTCTTTTAACTGTAACTCACATGCGAAGTAAAAGATACTAATTTTTATTTCCCAGCAAAAATTTTAAAATATTCATCAAATAAAATTCAAACTCAAAAGTACAATTTAATTGAATATTGTTCATTTACTTTTATTTCAGAACAATTTTTCTTATTCCTGAAACTTAATACTAATTGATACCTCTCATGTTAATTTAAATAAATGGTAAAAGCTAAATAGTGCATTTATGTTGATAAACAAAGTGCACTGTATTGTAGGACATAAAATTACCCTTAGATAATTTGGGTAATGTAATTCATTCGTATAACCTAGCAATAAAACCCATAAAAGTCATTCTAAATAAATATTATGTGATTTAAATCAAACACAATTCCCTTTGATTTATTTAAAATATTTAATATTAAAAGTAAATAAATGTATTGAAACTTTTTTAATATTTAATTGGAGCATTTACTATCAGAATTATGTATCATATTTAGCAAATTAGTGTACATGTTTTGTAGTAAATCGAGAATTTTTATTAAATTATATTTCGTATAAAATTTTATTTCAAAAACAATAATTAATTAATTATTAATTTTCTTTCTAAACCAATGTTTATATTTAAGCTTCAATGAGAAAAGCAATACTTAAAAATAATTTAAATATGAAGCATTATAAAAAAATTTAAATATACTTTTCAGGAACTTTAAGTAGAATAAAATAGCAAATGATAAAAAGTTCCGTGCTGGTCATATCTGTCCATTTAATTCTTGCAATATCAGTACTTTTTGTTTTTTGTGTAATCGTAAAGATTTAAGAGATCAATGAGTAAGGTTATAAACAGCAGCAGAACTGTTTCAAATATAAGTTAAGAAGCTGCTTTCAAACGTTTATTTTGGATTACTTTTCCATAGTGACATTCTGGTCACTGTTCTGTTCCAGGCGAAATCGCTATTTCCGGCACCAGAGGAGACGATGGAACGTGAGGTGCGGGTCACTCCTAACCACCTACAACTGTTCCTTAATCTGGCTTTCCTTATCTCCAGGAATGACAGTCGTTTGGAAGAAGCGGATGCGGTAAGTACATTCCCCTCGGAATCATTACCCGACGAGAAATGTCTGAGATAGACCTCTTTACTACTCTGGCCATGTTCCACTTCATTGATTTTATCCAAGGCTCAAGTTAATTCACATTTGTAAAACAAGCCTGTTCCAATTAGTCTTTTAATGAAATTAAGAAAAATAATCAACGTAAGAATGTGTGAAAAAAACGAAAAAAGGCATAATTTTTATAAACTTTTTAAATTTCTTTAGAAACAATTTTTCCTTTAAGCATTATTATCCAAAAGAAAGAAGAAATGTTATTTATTTTGGCATAACAAAATTACATTGTGGTAAATTAAATATTTATTATTAGCCATTAATAACTAAAAACATCATTGATATTCTGTATTAGCAACATAATTCAATATATTTCACAATTTATTTTTCAGTAATTTTTAACTACGTTATACAATTTTTCATATTCATTCCCTATTTCATTCATACAGCTTTTTCAATGAGTTTGTGGTAAAAAATGAAGTATGTTTAAAAAAGGAAGTTTTGAATTAAAATTCAATATACTATATGAATTAGATCTTTTCCTTTAAAATCCACATTTAAAATAAATAAGAAAAAAATTGTAATTTATCTAAAATTGAACTGCAAATTTTAAAACGTTCATGCCGAATAAGACAAATTTTTCATTTTCTTCATATATGAAATGTGTTTATAAATTTTTATAAAATGTAATTAAAAAATTCAATAATCAAATTATACTATAATTATAACTGGCAGTAAATTTATAAAATTTACAATTATGTATCTTTCTTGCTTATCAAAGAATAATAAATTTCGAAGAATAATTTAACCAAAGAATAATAAATTTCAAAGAATAATTTAACCAAAGAATAATAAAATTCAGACGCGAATATCAAAAGATAAATTTTGAGTAAGTTATTTTAAAGTAAATAATTTTACTGATAAAAATTATTAATTTAAATAAGATTTGATGTTAAAATTTTAAGAGCAGAGATTTCGTCTTTTGAAAGAAAATCGTTTTTTAAGACCCCATAACTTATAATTCTTAAATAAATTACATAAGCACAAAGATGCTTCTTTTACTTGCATAACGTTGCAAAACAAATAAGAGTATTTCCATTTTCTGATGCAAAAAAGCAGAAATCTTCATTTTCAAGATAACTAGACATTTTGTTTTACCCCTTTGCAAGATATAGCTGTTCGTGTGAATAAAATGTGAATGGTACACCCTCCATAAGTTAAAAAGTGAGTATAATTTCTTGTATAAAGAACAACTTCAAAGTCCAAACTCCCATTAAACTTGACTATAACATTTTCCAGACTTCATGAAAAAGAAATTTAACTGATTTAAGATAAAAGCAAGTAACCTGAAAAAGAAGAAAGAATGGCTGGGAATAGCTCAAACTGTAATTTACTTTTGATCTTTTTTGAGAAAGACGGGAGATATATTTTACATTGGGTTTAAGCAGAAGTTGAATTTTCTCACATTAAAGCTGCGATTTAAACATAAGGTGCTTGAAAGTGTTATTTATTTCTATGTGTTTTTAATGTTAAGAGCGACATTTTTATGCCTGAAGTTATACTTGAAAAACGTAAGGAATTTTAAATTTAAAAAAATGTAATTTCTCATAAATGAATTAATGCAGATTTTTTAAACCAAAATATCATTTAAAATATTTTATAATGATAATTATTAACCTTTGATATTGTTAGCAAATGAAACGGATTTCTAAATACCTTTTGTATTAAATCTCAGCACATTAAATTAATATTTATAAAATATCAATATAAAATAAATGTTTCTTTCCCATGAAATAAGCCCATGAATTTTCTTTAAACTTTTAAAAAAAGCTGTTTCTGAGCTTTCTGAATAGTCTTAGATAGTAAAATAACATTATGGTCTATTAATCTTATTATTTGAGACACAAATGCAACCGAAAGCATTACCTATAGTATTTTGAATGGTTCTAAATTATTATTTTTCAAGCAAATTACATAATTAAAATAATAGTTTTTATTGATAACATTTCCAACACATATCTTAAATAATATTCTAAACTAACGAACAATATATATTTATTATTTAAACTTAAAATACAAGTCAAAAAATTTTTTAAATATCCACAAAAGAAATTTTAAATGTATAATTTCTAGATGTTTAAATCTCATTTGAAATGAATTTTTAACACAAATAATACCTATGATGAATTTTATATAATGCCTATGATGTATTAAGATATTTTCATCTAATAAGTAGTAAGATATTCACATCAAATAAGTAGTAGATAAAAGTCTTCAAAGATCAACATAAATCATATTTTGGCATTATCAAGTACTTTTGAACTAAATATCTTAGTATCATATATTTACTATTGTTTTAAACTTAAATAAAATTTATTACTATAATATATAATTTTCTGACTAATTTCAAAAAGAAAGAATGAATATTTTAAAAATTTTCTAGTAATGTACTTAGCTTTTTTTTTTTTTTTTAGTGGTGTTTTATCTTTTATTCATGCAATATATTGTTACCCTGTTTTGGGCCTCGATTTCTTTAACAATTTTTGCAAAGTGTAACTTAAGTCATATTATTAGAGTGACTCATTTTATTCGATTCTTATTACTTAATATTATTTTCAAAATATCTAAAAAGTTGTTTGGAAATAAAAAGAATTAAGAATTACAAAGTTTGACGCAGTGCATTTTAACTACTATAATTTTAAAAAAACATTATCAAACACTTTATATTATGTCTATGAACCTAATGTTATTTTAACAGCATAGACATAATATATCGTGCATGCAAAGTACTTCACATTTTTTACACAAACTTCTTAAGAAAATATAATTTAAAGTAACAGTTGTAATGCAAAAAATGATGTTTTCATAATAAACAGAAAAAATAAGTACGTTCTGTGCTTGATTATATTAATTATATTTTTCTAGCTGTATCAGGAGGCAATAACTCTGAGAGCTGACTTTACAAATGCATACCTCAATCGAGGCGATGTTCTTCTGAAGATGAACAGGTAATATATATCATTAAAATATAAATATTTAATAATATTCTATTAAATCATAATTTTTGAATGCAATTTTAGGAATGCAATAACATTTAGAGCAATAACGTAAGATATTTTTATTCTATCCATATAATCAAGAATAATTGAAATTAAATCAAAACATCTGATGAGAAATACCTGCTTATTGTACTCAACTTTATAATAGAAAATTAGCTTTGTCTTTACACGATGATATAATATTTATAAGTATGAATTATTTCGGCAACGTATTTGTAACGAAAACAATGTGCCTTAATACTTCATTTCATGAATATTTAAATCAAAAAAAAATTTTAAATATAATCAATTTTTACCAAATTTATTATGATTTTAAACAGATATGGAATTTGCGATTGAAGAATAAT
Source organism: Latrodectus geometricus (assembly GCA_026290005.1). Lineage (NCBI taxonomy): Eukaryota > Metazoa > Arthropoda > Arachnida > Araneae > Theridiidae > Latrodectus > Latrodectus geometricus. The sequence continues at coordinate 44,824 of JAPDSC010064593.1, forward strand.
ACTTCTATAAAATATATTTTTACAATGTTTGAAATTTTAAACAACTTTAATTGCTTATGTATGGATGTTTTGCAGATAATAATTTAGCATATATTAACAAATGTCAGGTTAAATCTCATATCTGTTTTAAATCCTCTTTTATTTAAATAAGAGTTTACACCAGTGCAGGAATAGATGTATTAAAGACTATTTACTTAATATTAAAGTGTATTAACACTTTTCTTTGATATTATATCTATTAGCAATTAAATATTACATAAATATAAATGACATCGAAGGTCTAGTATTTTTTCAAAATTTGCTATTTTAATTAGTGTAATATTTTTCTAAGTTATTTGAATGCATTACATTATTAGCTAAAGTAAGAATATTATTACTTGCTATCTATATCAAAAATAATCCATAAATAGATAAGGATCTCAAAGAAAAAATCTGAGAGCTTTTATTACTCATTTTTATTTATAGAAAGTAGCCAAAAATGAATTTCACATCAAAATAATGTTGAAGATTGGGAACATAAGCATAAATCACATTAAATATATAATTCTTTAGGAATAGTATCTTCTTGGTTTCTGTAAATATTCTTATGTTTCAACAAGATTCGACGAAGTGAAACAAGTGCTAATATTATATATTTTCGATCTTATTTACTGAAGATAGAAATTTACTGATAATTATAAAATTTGTTTGTGAAAGTCTCATCCAAAAACACCAATTTCTTAAGAATTTTTAATATTTTTAAGTATTCATATTTTTAGATTTATTAACACTTTTCTTTAGATGTTTGAATGCAATTTCATGTCTTAGCCCATTTAACTTCTTCAAATACCCATGTTGGCTTAAATATTAACGAAAAATATTCGGAATATGGCATCCATGCCTTGATATCTCTCGAGAAAATATTTCCTTTAAAAGTAAACTACATTTCTAATATATATTGCCTAGCCCATATTATTTATTAGAAACTTCGCAAACTCCCAGGAAATTCCACAGCGTATCCTATCAAATTTAAGTTCAAACTTTGTAACATCAAGTACTCCACGTTTACCATGGACGAAAAAAAACACCATTCATCTGACCCTAGTAACCCAAACTCCGTTGCCAGGCAATAAGATTTTCGTGAATATTTCCCCGCATTTTTCGAGCCTTGCACCGATCCATGCATCACAGATGTTTTCCTCGGGCCATCCCCTACTAGGTCCCATGTGGTCATCAAAACTGCTGAATCGACAACACGGTTGTGTTTTACGATGCAGTGTCGGCGTGGTTTCATAAATATAACCCACCCTTCTCCATCTGCCACCCGTTGCCCACGAAGCATTTTGCATTAACCTTTCATGGCTTCTTCTCGTCATCAAATATGCACTGGAATCCAACCCTCCCGCCGTGGCAAAGAGCCTAGATGCACTCTCCCTAGCAGTCATTGTATTTTCTGGAACCTTCCTTGCTTCCTTCATCTTGGTGAGCCCTGTTATTTTATTTATGTATGTGAGGGTCGATGCCGTACTTAGAAGGGTTGTTTTCACATTTGTTATTACTATCTTTCGCGATCGAGTTCTCGCTGCCATTATTTCGAGAAAATGTCATAGAAGTTAATGCCAGGAAAAATTCTTTAGTTGGGATAGAAATTCCAAATATGAAAGTTCGACCTTTGTTATAGCTAACATCATCTGTCGCTCTTCAAAAGCATTGTCTGTGATGCATATTTTGTTGCCTGAATCATCCATATATTAAATCAAATTTAGATGCGAAAACAACTATGTCTATCTCGAATTTACGTGGCGTCTACCTGATGTACGCTTTTTATATGATGTTTGATAGATTCCCCAACTCTAAGAGAATTTAATTCTCCTTTGTGAGTATAAGACATAAAATTTTATGCTTTATATATTTTTCAAAAACGAATATTTGAATCAGAATATTTGTCATGCATAAAACTACATTTTCTCGTCGAAGGTAATTATTTAGAAAATTGAATTTTTTAGATTTCTAAATTAAATAAACCAGAAAATTTACTTTGTATTGAAATAATAATTCACCTAATAACAAAAATCATAAATCTCATCTTTAATTATAATTCGTCATTTGATAATGCAAAGTGTCTCAGATAAGAATATACTTTTTAATTATTTCATAAGTTACTAATTTATTAGCATAATAAATTAAGATGATAAATTTTCACTTCAGATATATATATATATATATATATATATATATATATATATATATATATA
>JAPDSC010064593.1:52057-79450 GCA_026290005.1 Latrodectus geometricus
ATATATATATATATATATATATATATATATATATATATATTAAATAATTAATGAGAAATTTTTTACTGGAATATAAGCGGTTATTAATCATCTAATATAAATTATTTTGAAATTAAATTGAAACAGCAAAATTAAAACAAAATTTTCAACCATATCGTATCATTTCCATCAGGATTTTTACATTTTTTATATATTTGAGTAGATAACTTTTTATAATATTAGAGTATTCATCATTTTAACATTTTGCGAAGTTTCAAAAAATGAATTTCTAATTATTTGACCAAGAACAAAAGTGGTTTTTTTAAAAACAATTTTGTTTACTCATATTCTATGAAGGATGTTATCATGTTAACTGATGAATGAACAAAGTAACTAAAATATAAATATTAGCTACACAAAAATTAAAAAATTTAGGCTTAATGTTTTTTTAAACATATATTTAGTAATTTTTTGTTGAAAGCTACAAATATTAGAAAGCTTTTTCTTAATTAAATTAAATTTCATTTTCAAATACCTTTGTTTAAATTATATTTTTAAAAAATTTACATAAAAAATTTCATTTAATTTTTATGATAATTAAATAAAATTTCACAAATGAGAAAATATTTGAATTGCTTCAGTCACTTATTCCTATTTTCTATACAATCATTTCTAAAGTTGATTATGTATCTAAATATCGAGATTTTCTAGAGTAACTAATGAGACTAAATTGTTTCTTTTCTCGGTAAATAAATACTCATATTTCGAAAAAAAATGCTGAGTATCATTCAAAGTGAATTTATAATAGGGAGAATCTTTAGAAAATCCGCTGATACCAAAACAAAAAAACATATTTCAACGATATTATCCTGCATGGATGGATATGAAAAAGTGAAAAAAAATCTCTTCTGAACGCAGAGTTTCTTAGTTCCGGCCAAGGAGAAAAAAAAAAGAAGAATCTTCGTGAAACTGAAATAAATAAATATATATATAAAAAATAAAATTTCTAATTCGCTGTTTTAGTCTCGCATAAAGAGACTAAAAAATTTGAATGAAGAAAGCTATTGCAAATGCAATCGCAAAATCTCATGAATATTAAAAAGTTTTAAGATGGGAAAGACTTGCTTTTCTATCGATTCGTGTTCAGCACTGAAGAGGGAGTATAGCATGTTTACTCTAAAATCAAGACCGAGAGTAGTAAATTTATTCATTTCATTTCAGTTCTTTATTTTGCTTTATCTCTTGCAGGACGAAAGAAGCGGAAGCCATGTATCAGAGAGCGCTTGAATTTGACGATTCTAATCCAGATCTATACTTCAATGTGAGTTTTTTTTTATTTATTTTAGTTTTTGCCTGCATTTCCTCACTTATGATTTTTGTTTTTCTTTTATTTTTAGCAGTACTTTTATCATTATTAACATTTTCGTTTCCGTCTTGCTTGAACAACACTTCTCGTTCTCTTCTCAAATATTCATGCGATCTTTGGCGACTCTACTTGTTTTTCTTTTTATTTGAGAATGAGAAAGCTTTTACGGAAGACGTTTGGTGTCGTCAGCTTGCTTTTCTGAATTCTAAAATGAAGGATGGTGTGAGAGTGTTGCCTTACCTGCCTCCTTCTGCTATTGGAATTCTTTTAATTTTAATATTCTTCTTGAAAAGATTTTGAGAGAGTACCTGTCTTTGATAACAAGCACAATGGTGTGTATTTCATAGAAAGAAAGTATTATACTTATGAAATATTGGAGTATAAGTTTTTTCTTTTTTTTATAAAATTCGAATATTTTGATTATATCGAATATGACATTCTGAGAAAGTCCAACATCACCCCCTTTTTCTACCATGTTGAAAGATTTACGAAATATTCTGATCAACTGGTACTAATCGAGTGTTTTTTGCAGCGCATATTTTATTGTGAAAAAATAGATATATACTACTTAAGTGAAAAATATTTCTGCAACAAAATAGATATTTTAACTATTTCCTGGTCTGCTTATATAATGTTTAGCCAAGTTAAAAAAAATAATAAATAAACATTTGTTGGAAATTTATTATGAATGATTTATTTCTACGATAATGTATTTAATATATGTGTTTGTAATTCGTAAAATTAAATTTAGATTTCTTATTTCAAGTATTTTATTAATTATGTCCTAATTTTATGCAAATACTTTGAATAGTTTCCTGTATACTGAATGAAATAAATGTACAAAAATAGTCTACAACATGAAAACCTATAAATTTAAATTAATTTTCATGTAGGGCTCTAAAGAAGGAATATTCATACAGAAAATAGTTTAGTTATAGATATAAGTTATTAATTTCATGTTAAAGAAAATAACGAATTTTACAAATAATAATGAAAATATCATTTATAAACTATGCGTTACTTTTATACATTTAAGCTCAGGTATTTATAACAATTTTATAATCACTTTTATAAAATGTCGACTTAAAATTAAAATAATTTATTATTCAAAACAAATTATTTATTAATACAATTACGAAAGTCGAACAATTTTGAAATGAAAATGTAACAAATTTGTATTGTGAATCTAATGTTTTAATTTAGAAAAATATGCACCGTATCTATCACATTAATCACCAATCGAAACTTTTTACGAAAACGAAACTTCCGGTAAGCAAATTCAGAAAGAAATCGAAAATATGTTTTTTTTTTTTTTTTTATTTTTTTATCTTTCTACACAAAGCATATAAAAAGCAAACTGTTAGAATTACAATATAAATAAAATTATTAGCTTCGATAATATTTGAGTATTTTTATCATAATTTAATTACAATATGATATTATTCCTCGAATATATGATAAAAACAGCATTTAATTTTTTAATTAATATGTTATAAAATTGCCTCAAATTAAGTTTAATTATAAATTTATAGCATTAATTTTTTTGCCATTTAATATTTAATTTAATGTGTGTGAAACTTAAAAATAAATATCTTGTATTACTTAATGAGACATGTAGTATTAAAATTATACGTCAAATTTCATTTTAATTATTTTTATTTTATATTTAGTTGGGAATAGTTCTCATGGATCAAGGCCGGAATGTTGAAGCATTAGAATTTTTTAACAAGGCACTGTATATTGAACCTGATCACGAGGTGAGTTTTATTATTTTGTGTTAAAATAGGACCATTGTGTATATTTCTCTTCAATTACTTCATGAAAATGTAAACGAAAAATGCAGAAAAAAAATTTTTCTATTGTGTCGGAAATCCCTGTTTTACAAATATAACATATAACAATCTTATGCTTAATATACGATTGATATAAAAATAAAGTCATGACAACGTTATACTCCAATTTTGCTAGGAAAAATTCATCTCCAAATAAGTTATTTTTTATTAAATAATCGTATCCCTCTTAAATAGTTCAATAAGCTATATGTTATTTACATTTATGTTTCGAAATTTATTCATTATTATTGCACATACGTTACAAATATTCTGTAATAAACAATTTCATTTTTTTAGAAATCCTTAGAGTTTTCTGCGGTACTCATTCATGAATCTGGAATGTCTAGACACAAAAACTTAGCAAGAGATAGGTAAGTCTGATTTCTCTTTTGTGTGCTAATAAAATAAACCCACTTTAAATAAAATAACATGGCTGAAATAAAAAAATAATCCTCAATAAATGTCAATTTTAAATATTTAACTAAAAATTATCTGACCCATCCATTTATATTTCATTTACCAAGAAATAACTATAGACTATGTCTAGAGTGTTACTGAGGGTTAATATATATAATTCTGAAATATGATTTGAAAAATTCAGTTTTCTTCAGAGATATCAGATTAGTTCACGTAGACATGTAGAAACATTTATTAATATTAAATTGTATACCATTGGGTGTACAACTATATAAAAATGTGCCGAAATGAATGCACATTTTTATATAGTTGTACACCCAATGGGTCCACCATCCTGACTCCGAAAAAAAAGGTTAGTTTTCGTAATTTAGAAACCAAGATGAATCCTAAAGTATCATTTCACATTAATTATATTGCAACTATAAAATATTTTACGTGACTCAGCTTCAATTACATAAATACAACTGATCTTAATTATTTTATTTAAATTATTAGTTTAAAAACTATATACATGTAATTTCACATAAATATTTCATTGAAGAAATAAATTCCAAATATTGTTAAAAGTACGTACAGATGGTGTAAACTAAGTTATTAAAAGCATAAACTTAAATTGATTAAAATTATGTTTTCGTTATCATTAATTAAACATAATAATAAAGCTATATATGCCTAAAATAAAAGGTTTGTATAATCAATTCAACATTTTCAAAATACGCAGTGAGGAAAGTAGGTGTTATTGAATTTAAACTTTTATCTAATATTCTAGTAAAGGCACGAAGAAATATAAAATAGTAATTTTTCATGCATTTGCTAGAGTATTAAATAATAGTTAAAATCAAATAAAATGGCATAATGAACATGCTATGATTTTTATATCATTACTACTGATATTTTCAAAGAGAAGTTCTGAAATATTATTTTTTACTTTTTATTAAATACTAAACATATAGGTAAATCAATTTCAGTTTTATGTAATTTGCCAAGAATTTATCACACAAATTTTTATTTATATTAACTCTATATTCTTGTTTTTTACTTTTATTTTATATCATTTAACTATAAAAAGCCACTCGATAACTTAATTTTACAACAGGAGCAGACAAATAAGCGAACGTATTAGCACGGGAAAATTGCTAAATATATATCCCCATAACTTTACTTTCTTACTTACTTCCGAAACTTACGGACAAGCATTCACTTTCCTCATAAAGTAAAGGAATTACGCCGAAGCAGGATAATTAATTAAATCACTGTCATTATAGAGATATTTCTTTTCTGTGGGTACATGCTTCAGATAAATTATTCGCCGAAATTCGGATTAGGCGAAGAACGAGGAAATGCACTAATTAACTCCTAACAACCTTGCGCTCGTCTTTTGCTAATATTGAAACAGCTAATAAGATAAAGTAAGACAGTTGGTCGCACAAAACGATGCTAGTCGGAAATGCTTGTTCGTTCTTGGCTGCTCGGAGACGCTGAATCGGAAATTCCAATTGCGTCAAAGCACCGAATAAATAGAAATTCTGCTGTCAGCGGAAATATACAAATTTAAGGCAATTACCACTTCATGTCAAATTCAAACGAGGAAAAAAAATACTTTCGGTCTCATTGATGACTTCATTATATGATTAGATTCTTGTCAAATTATGCTTATATAGACATCAATTATATTTTATTTCCATTAATTAAGTATATCTCTCTTATTTTACACAAAATAAAGAAATTGAAACACAGTTCATTTCTTTACTGAAGTTTTAATTTATTAAATCTATGTCTTCAGATTATCCTACCATATGAGCAGCAAAAAAAGATGTGTGTGTTCAAAAATATTTCTTTTTTTAAACTTAATCAAACTATGCTTTGTAAACAATAATTAAATTTATATTTATTGTATTATGGTTTTGAAAAATTGAAATACATATTTCTATATTAATAAAATGCTATCTTAAAAGTTTATTACATGACATTCTATATATATGGTAAGTTCTATGATGTTCAAATTAAAAGAATTTTTAACCTCTATTACATTCAATAAACATCTACTAAAGTAGGCATGAATTTTTCCCCATAAATTTTATCACATTTCATAAGTTTCAATCCAAAGTAGTAGAGAGATTGTATTTAACTGAATTAAATCAAGCTTAAATTACTTTCTAACAGATCATAAAAATAAAATTTGTTTATATTTTATATAAGCAAATCTTATCAACACGTTTAATACAGCAGGGTATTAATGATACTTCCAACATTTTAAATAATTAACGGTAGCGAATTCATTTAATTTAATGTGTTTCAAATGTAAAATGCATCTTAAAAATGACTTCCAAACTTCATGTCAAAAGGATGTAAAACAATGTATGCAATTTAACACATTGCGATTGCTATTTTCGTAAATTACACTAATTCCTTTAACTATTCAATTAATAGAATAATACCAAAACATATTAAAATTTCCAAATCGTTGAATTTTTCACTAGAATCATAATTAAAAATGTGTTGTTGGTACATGATTTTTCTAATCAATCCTCTATTTTCCAGAATGATTAAAACCTAGCTTTGAGAGTAATAAATAAATGTAAAACAGCTCAATATCAAATTTTTTTAAATTACTGAATAAAATTCTTTTGAATCAGATAAAACATCCATCTGAAGAGGGGTTTATAAAAATATAAACTTTTTACTAAAGATAGTAATGACACTTTCATTCCACGATGTTTATTGGTAATATTTTGTAATGTATAATATTTATAATATGTATTGAAATGTATGCATTTATTATTGTTGGTTCTGTGTAATGTTAAGGGGAAAAACCTTACTATAGATGGTTGGTTACTCCCTTAGTTTTAGGTCGTTTTCCACACAATATTGTGGAAAACGACCTAAAACTGTTAGAGATTAACTGTTGGAAAGCTGTTGCGCTGTTTAGGGTTTGATGGAGGAAGCTTGGAGAGGAAACCTTGTAAAAGTTTATGCTGCTTATGAAGAAGTGTGCGATGAAAGGAAGGAGTCAGGCGAGATATACATTTTAGATAAACCATAATTTCATTTTTAAAAGTGCTTAATATCACCGTAATAAACACATTGTCCAGATTCCTATGAAGGAATTGCAATCATTCATATTTAATGAATTTACATTTTAATTTATAATTACATCATTATATGAAATGTATTTATAATGATACAGGGAGTACTGAAAACAGCAATTTAAATCCATGTTTGTCACCGTACACAGCTAGATAAGCTAACTTCAATCATATGGGATTAATAGTTCCATGATTTATTAGTATTCTACTCATGTTATCTTTCTTCCTAAATTGTATCCAGGAAAACGAAATTTATCAGATTGCTTAGTCTACATGTATTTACAGGTTTATTTTAAATCTTTCTAAGAATAAAGACATAATATGCATTTGTATTACTTTAATTATAATCGACATTCTTTTAAGGTAAGGTCATTAAAGTTTAAAGCTCCTATATAACACACATATATAGATGCAAAGGAGCTCCAGCATATATTGATGACTGCTTATAACTCTTTTAATATCAAGCGACTGATATATGAAGCGACTGATATCTCTCACGTGGTATATTGTATGTTAGTCGATAATCTCATCCACCCATTTACCAAAAGTAATTTAGACAATGGTAGATCATTAAATCCTACAAAATCGCTTGTAATAGAGTCAGTATCACTGTTCATCACATAAATAAGTTTTATATACGCTTCATTGTCTCAAAATAAAATTATAATATACATTTAATTACTTGAGGGGTAATTGAAAAATATATTGGAGTGTGGTGTATATAAAAATATATATTACGAAGAAACATGTCTAATGCGATTATTTTAATAATTGATGAGGTTTAATTGAATTAAAAATTAGATATAAAAATAAATTATTTCACCATGTCTAAACATGCTCTAGAAACAAACCATAAAAATTATTAACAAATTTGGCAAAATTTCGTAAATGAATACTAAATACTATTCCAGTTGCAATACGAATACTATCTGATGTCAAAGTGTAGAAACTTAATCATTTCTCTTTAATGAATATTTAAAAACTTTTTCATAGCATCAAGAACATTTCTAAATTAAAAAATATTTAAAAAAAACACAATTATAACAATTTTTCCTTATAGCGAGTTCGGTTATATTCCAAAACCTTGCGTAGTAAAATATAGGAATAATAATGCAAACATTTTTTTAGAAATGTAATATATCTTAATGTTTTTTAAAGATTGAAAGCTCAAGTATTGTTAATTATGTATGTCGAACAAAAAAAGTGATTGGTGGAATATGTGTGCGTAGAAAATAACGATTTCCCGTCACATACAAGACTACTCATATAACTTCTAAAATGTCGCAAGTTGTGATGGATAAAGTGTCTTTTTTCTTTGTTTTATTTTGTGTGGTTAGAATTAACTTACATCTTCCTATTTTACCCCAAAACACTTTTTTTATTTTATGGTAGAAATAAAACGCAAAAGCTTTTATATTCTCTTAACTGACAGACACGATTCATGAATTATTAACTTCTTGCATTTCATAAATATGATTCAGTTTCTTTTTCAAACATACTTTCTGACATGAAGATACCACATTATATATTAATGAAATTTTATGATTTACTTTACGATTCTAAGATCATGCGGAAGTAATTAATTTTTGCAAAATATTATAAAAGAAACAATGATTACAGTAATGATAATTACAGTAATCCGAAATGATAATCAATAGTCTAACGCTGCCTTTCCCTAAATACTATTTATTTTTTAATTACCATTTTAAATTACAGGTTAGAAAGAATTGTAGACCAAGGAAAAGAGACTGATAGAGTTTACATGCGATTAGGTCTTATGGCATTAGAAAATAAAGATTTCATTAATGCAGAACGATGTTTTAGAAAAGCTCTTGTTGTAAGTATGTTTTTTACACAAAATATTATCAATTTTGTATATATATATATATATATATATATATATATTACATTAATTTACATATATAAAAATAACAATAAAATTTTTAACACCATAAAATGTTCTACATGAAGGAGGTAATTTTACGTGTTAGAAAATTTTATTTAAATGATCAAAAGTTGTGTTTAGTGTTCCTTTTCAATAAAGAAAAATTATTACACATTTATATGACACGTATGATGTAAATATTGTTTTTAAAGTGAAAAAAAATTAAAGTAGGGCTGCTTCAACTAATTGAGGAGTCTTGACGAGTATGAATTATTTGAAAAGTTCCTTAATTGTAATCCTTATTAAAATTCATTCCTAAGCGATTTTATAAATTTTTTGCAATGAGACAATATAAATAATTTATCATTCATTAAACATTCTAAGAGAATGCTATTTAAATATTATTCATTATATTAATTTTATATCCTATCAGCTTAGCACCTTCTTATCAATTTGTCATTATATATAATCACCGAGATTCTATTTTCTTAAGATTGTATAATGACCATTCGGAGAGCAATTTAATGTAACTTCAAAGCCACACATTTAATACACTTAAGGTGAAGATCTTATTCAAAATATACTTTTACTACTTTGTCTTCATAAGCAATTAAGAAAATTAAGCTACTCATTTCCATGCAAATTCTACTTGTTTGCTCCATATCTTTTCATCTCTCAACAGACTCTGAAGGCGATTTTTATTCTTTCTTTCCAGAAGAAACCAGACTCCCGCGAGGCACTGTTCAACTTAGCTCTTTTATTGTCGGAACAGCACAGGCAGACGGAAGCCTTGTCTTTCCTCCAACAACTGCTTCGAGTGAGTAATTACTTCCTAAAAGATCGATTCTTCTGCTTCTCACCGTTGTTGCTTTTTATTGTCTGTTGTAGCATACAGTGATGCTTACATTTGTATTGCTTCCCTTTTCCCAACACAGTTCCGATTGCTCCGGTCTTCTATCCTTTGTAAACGGAGCGCGCGCTCCCTGTTATTGGAGTGGAAATGCCTTGTTGAGTAACAATCTAATAAAGATCAAATATGGATTACAAACAATCGATGTAATTACGGCATCAGGTGGCAGGAATTTGAACACAATCTATTATATTAGTCAAAATACTGTTATTTGAAATTTAGGGAAAGAACTTTCTCCGCATTCAATTCAGAGAAGGTGTAATATAAGTATTTATTTTAGCAATGAATGAAAATTATATTAAAAAGCCATTTTTATTATTTATATATTATCAATAATATTATTACTTAAAGTATAATTATTACTAAATTTTATACTATTAAAGTTATATTATTACTTAAAGTATAATCATCATAATTTATACCCTTATCATCAGTTACATTAAGTGTTTAAAATTTTTAAAATTTCTATTATTAAAATATAAATGTATTATTACAATGTGGAATGAAATATATTAACACTTTATTATTTTCATTCTTTATAATGTCTTCAATTGTTAAAGAAGATTCTAAATTCTTCTGATTTTCTAAATTTTTCGCATATTCACCGCTGTAGCTTTTTTTTCCAATTTTTAATGATATAAAAATATTATTCAGAAAAACATTTTGCTGTCATTTTGGTTAGGAAGTAGAAATAAATTTTATTAAATTAAGTATTCCTTCATATACTCGTTTTTTTTTAAATTAAATTAAAGAGATCTATAGTAATTAGCAATTTTTGTGGTATAAACCATATCTTATAGATATTTTTACTCTTAATATTTACTTAATAAAACTTGCTAATCATGTCTATATTGATCTGCATAAATTTAGGCATTTTAAAGTAAAAATAATATAATTCTATAATATAGATATTGAAATCATTGAATAATTTAATGCTGTAATATCCTCAAATTATTTAATACTTTTGAAGAACAAATGGAATTTAAAATATTAAAAAGTATGTCTACTTAAAAATATAGATTAAAATAACAATTCGAATTTTTATGGTTTTTTTAGAACAATTACAAAAAAAATTATGTTGAATATTTTCTTTAAATATGAAGGAGACTGTTATTTTAAAATATATATATATATATTATTAAAAAAAATTGAATTTTTCCCAACTTATTCAAACAAAAATCTAAGGTAAAAAAAATAAATTTTTAAATTTTTGATGAATGCGTAATTTACAAATCAATAAAAAATACCTCAACACATTTTAAAGCATTAAATATTTAGTGATTTATAAATATTTGGAATAAGCAAATATTATTTAAGATATTCAGCTTTATGTTTCCACTATATTTTAAAATATACCTAATAATTAATTGTTGAATATTCTCCAAGAGCAGACCAATAACTCATAAATAAAATTTTGTTTATAATATCAAAATTTGTTTACAACGTAGTAACTAAATAAATGTGGATTAATTTTTAAAAACTTTGAAAACTTCAGTTAACAGTACCCATGCAAGGAAAAGATTATATTCATATACCGAATATAAATATTCATATCAAATGAGGCAGATTAGCGTTATCTTTCAAATGAAAATAATGTATGCTTAAACATTTTCATCTTTTCACAGTGGCATACTATCCTGAAAACTCATGTGCGTGATATATATGATCACTTTTAGCTCACGTGAGTTAGATCTTTATTCTTTCATTTGCCATGTTTATTCATGCATTTCGAATTTGACTGAAAGTTAACTTTGTATCTTTGCGTGCTTATTCGTTTTCCCATGTTTGCTCATTGTGAATCGCTACAAATTGCCCTGATAAAGCTTTATTGTTTAGCTCACTTCTCTATTCCAAATAAATAAAATAATATGCATTTGTTTTACAGGAATCAGTTTAACTATTTACATATAACGATTATAATTTACATTTTCGTCTACAATTATTATATATGGATAAAAACCTTATTCCATCTAAAAGTACCGGCTGTTCCCGTTTAGTATACTAAGGGGAGAATATAATTTGTTTAACTCATTTATTTTTGAAAATAATTTCATGTTTAATAACTGAATGTGATCAATGATGCATATATTCAATTATATTTCTTTGCATACAAAATTTATATATTTTTATTAATTTTTTAATTTTAATATATGTTAAGTAAATTAAACCAATTTTTTTTAATATTTAATATTAGAACACTTAAAATGGAATTCTCAAAATAATAATAAAGGTTAATTTGATTTATAGGAATAGTATTTATTTATTAAATAATAATAATATAATATATTATAATTTTGATTCATTTTAAATGATTTTTTTACTTTTCCTTTAGACATATAAATCGATTTAGTTTTCCTTTCCGATTAAATACAATTTCTTAAGCATTTATTTACGATTAATATATAGAAAATGTTTTTTAACATGGATTAATTTATAAATAACTCTCTATTTTTATGATGAAACAAATGGATAAAATCTAATCCATTAACTATCCAAATAAAGTACTTTTATTCAATAACTATTGGGGTATCACCCAAAGATTTGAACTTTCTACTTATTTCCACAGCATCATCCGGGTCACATCAATGGCCTCATTCTATTGGCTGATATCAATGTCAATCACTTGAAGAACCTGGATGTCGCCGAAGAGGTAATTTTCTTTCCTTCTTCTTCCTCTTAGTTTGCTTCTTTTTCTCGCTATTCGGATGGATGGTTCGCTTTCTTTCGGTCATGTCTTGGTGTTCCGCTCCGTTAGAAATGTCTCCAGGAACGACAAATGGAAGGAGAGCTAGTGGATTTCTATAACCCGACAGAGGAAAGAAGTTATAGTTTCTTCTATTGGGAACACTACTGGACTTCAAAGGATTGAATACTGTGTCAGGGAATTTTTGTATCAACAATGAAAGAGAAAAGTAATATTAGAACGAAATATTTTCTCGTTCAACTCTTTCTACAGAAATACATTGATGTTTTGGGCTTTAATGGGGAAAAGATTCAACAATTCTTTAAATTTTTATAACATAACTAAAGACACTGACATTATTAGATTTACAAAAAAGTGTTGCAAGAAGGCTCAAATTCTTTTCAAGCAAATTACTTTGAAGTATAACTAATACAAAGAGTAATTTTTGCTGTATCATATCATTGCTGTATATAGCAGATTTAGAGAATAAAAACTATGAAATCATGTGACACAAGTAATTCTATGAGTTTCCAAAAACATTTATTACCTTAAAAATTCATTTTAATATTTTATTTAGAAAAATTTTATTTTAATAATATTTCAGGAACACAAAATTAGAGGAAAATGTTTCTGTTGTTTCCAATGCCTGGCTACTAGGTTTTTCCCCTTTCAGTTCTAAAAGGTGCTGAAATTATGGCACCTTTATATAGTGGAAGAATCAGTGAGCATAAATAAAACTCGAGGAACATTTAACGAATTACAATAAGCAATATGCAATTAGCAATAAGCAATATGCAAATCTGCCAGCATTATTTCTGATTTTATATTATAAAATAGTAGATGTTATATTAAAATTTAAGAAAATTGCACTTTTAATTAAATTATTTATTTTCTTAAATAATTATACTGTGCTTAAAATCCTAATAATTAATATATTTTTTATTAATTCTCTATATAAACCGGAGAATTTTTAATTCATTGTTATCTTCTGAAAAAGGTTTGTTGAGTAAACTGTAGTCATTATTAAAACTGTAAAAAAAACCTTATAGATTTTTATGCATATACAAATTGAGAAAAAAAAACTTTGTTAGGAATCAATTAAAAACCCTTAAAAATTATTTCTCAAATATATTATATTGCTATTTTATAATGTATTTTCCTAAATGTTACATATCATGATCCACATTCTATCGGTATAAGCATAAAATAGTACTTAAAACTAACCTAATAATTTTGTTTATGAGGAATTTATTTTTTAATCCTAATATTAAAGTCTTCAAAATGTCTAATAACGTATGTGCCATCTTAAATAAATGCAATTCAATGCTTTATTAAACATTAACATTTCAGGCATTTTTCGGACTTGATAAAAATTCTTAATTTCCTAATTAATATCTCCTACAAAAACGAGTATTTTTACAGGAAATATTAATATTTATTTTCAATGTCAGTATGTAAAATGCACATATATACATTTAATAGGAAAAAAATCAAAATCAGTTAATTACATTTTAGGTAATTTTGTTAAAAAAATTTCACATTTCGATTTTCCTTTATAAAGTCCATCCATGGTAATTGTTGTGATTAACTTACACATGCTTCATATTTTTTGTGGTTTATTTACTTGAATATATTCGTTTTACTTTCAGTGTTATATAAAAGTTTTGAAAATTGATCCAGTCAACCAGAAGGCACTTCACAACTTGTGCGTCTTACATTTTGAGCGTCAAGAATTTGCAATGGCAGAAAGGTGCCTCTCACATACTCTTTCACTGCATCCCACAGTTCCCTACATCAGGCAACACTTGCAAGTGGTGAGAAACATTCTACAACAAGGTCCAGATAGCGTCTTCGGACACATGGCAGCGGGACATCCCATCAGCTGACCTACAAAGTACAGTTTGTTCCGTCGAGAGCTTTCTGTTACTGAAGTGGCTTCCTGCCTTCCACGTAATAATACGTCAAGATACAGTTGAGACTTGCTCTTCCGTCCTTATGAGGCGATCGTCTTTTTTTCACACACACCGACGAAGCCTATTTTGACGTTGAAATCCGAAGCAATTCTCGTTGTTCCAATAGAAGTGTCTCATTGAATTATATTTTTCGCCTGGAATACTGAAGGAGCTTTTTATCGGAATCTTGGCGATAATATTAATTTATGCAAAATGTAGCTCTTTTTATGAAACAGAAAGAGATTGGTTTTGAAAGGAATACGTTAAGATTTAAACTGAGTTTATTGATGAAATATCTGAATTGATTGCATAATGTCCAAGAACATTTTGTTGTTTTAACATAGGAAATCTGTAAAGCAATTGTAAACAAAGTGCAATAATTGTTGAACATACGGAGAAGAAAAATATATATGACAAATTAGGAAATATAATTTAATGCCTAATAAACATATGCGAGCACATGAACTATATTTTCATTCAAATGATTGATTGATATAAAAATAATCATAGAACATGAAATGCGAGTGAGGATTTTTAGTATAGGGATCTGAAATATTTTAAAAGGTTGACTTAATAATTAAGTTTCTTTAAATAGAATATTTAGTTTTGGAAAACATTGCGAATTACATTACTAAATTTTACATTTGAATGAATTATAAATAAAAATAAACGCAAAACTAAATAATTTTTATTACATTTTTGTTATTCAATTAACTATTAATTTAATTGTTATAATTAACAGTGAAAAATTATGCAATTATTTATGGTTGTAAAATTATGAATTTTTATCATATTATAGAACATGTTTTTTAAAAGTATAAAATATTAAAATCACAGAAATTACATTTACATCGCAATTGCAAGAATACGAAGAACTGCACCATTTAATATATTCTCCGGTTGTCACCAGTGAGAATTACGGAACCATGAAAAGTTGCTGAAAAATACTATATGCAATGAAGTTTTCGTATCTATAATGGATTGTAATTATGAAACCTAAAAGATTGCTGTAATTATCGCAGCCATATCTTCACTTCCAAACTATTTGCATATATATATAAAGTTTAATATATTTCAACATTTCCTTTTTCTAACTTGACTTCCATCGCTGCACGTTTCTGGAAAATTTTGTAATGGTGTATTCTAATACGCTCCGAGTCTGGGAAGCGTGCTTCTGTGTGCAGGGTTTGCAACTAACTCTATTTCACTTGTACTTTTTCTCTTTGTAACTTTTTCACGAGCCTTACACAATGATAATTACATATTATAACATTGAAGATGAGACTTTGAGATAAACTATTTTAGGATGATCTATTTTGTAAATTCCCATTAAGAATAATGATTCTTGTTGAATTGTGCAAGAAATACGCTCCAATATTATCATAAACATCACAAATTAGACAAATTAAAGAAAATGTATTTTAAATTTAGACTAAAATCAGTAAATGATAGAAATGAATGCAGATTATTTAAATAGATTCAAAATTAGCTAACTAATATTAGCCTAAAGTGAGATATAACTGCAATATAAATTATAAAACGATCGAATTAAATATACCTGAATGCACACGTGTCAGAAGTCGAAAGGAATTTCTGCATTTTTATGACGTAAATCCATTTTTTCTTATTATTTTGCTTGAACGCATGAACTAAATAAAAATTTTAGATCTCAATTAATTGATATGCCAATATTTTACATTCATTTTTATCTATTTCTTTTATCTGTTGCTATAAATTATTATTATGGTTAGTTAGTTTGCACAATTTCTATCTATAAATGGCCTTTGGGATCAAAAATCATTCAGATTAACACGATACTTCTTTTAAAAAGATGATATATAAAAAGACATATATATAAAAAGATGATGGCTTTGAGTCATTTTTTGCTTATGTGCCAGACATACTAAAGTTCAAATATGATTTGAAAACATTTTATTCGAAATGAAATATATTGATCCATTATGTTTAATCTGAGTTATTATGTTTTCCTCTATGTAAAAAATGTACAAAAGTATTGAAAAAATTCATGTTACTGTTTTATGTAAAAGCTGAAATTGTATTCATCATTTCTTAATGGATTTTATTTGTATGGTACTTTAAAACAAGTAATATATTTTTTGTTGAAATATTTTGAATGCAGAAATTTTTGAATGCAGAAATTCCTTTGAAGTTATCAGCAGTAGTATTGATATTACATTTTGGAATTATTTTTTTTCCGTCAAAATCGTTTTGTAAATGCACCTAAAAGTTATTTGTGTATGTTTATCAAAAGAACACTTTGGCACTACAATATGTAACTTTATCCTTAAGTTAAGCACCATTTATGTAAAACGTAAACACAATGTCAGTTGAAGCGACACCTTGAACTGTCATATTTACAGATGGGTGTTTAAACTTTATGGAAACAATTTTGGTTCCGTATATTTTTTTTTATTTTAAAAGGAATGATTTATAATTGGTATTTTACTTTAATAAATTGAGACAGTTTTAAAAATGATATTTACAGAAAAATATTATTAAAATTTCACGGTTATTTTAAAAATTAATTCATTTTTATGAGAAAAAGTGTAAAAAAGAGTATTTATTATGTAAATTAAGAGTTTAAATATACTATTTAAAAGAAATTAACTTTAAAGAAAATAAAAAAACTGAATTGACAAAATTATTAATGTTTAGATACTTTTGTAAATTATGGATATTTTATTAGATCATAGGAATTTTAATCATGATTTATAATTAACATTTAGTTGTAAATTATAAAAAATAATTTTAAAGTTTCATATTTAAAGTAGTTTTCAATTATATTCTTGCCTGCGGTTATCATTTATAATAAATTGTGATGATAGAACTGAATTTTAAATATTACGTTTAATAATATATTCGTTAATAAATTTCTTATTTTATTATTAAATAACATTAGAATAATTCTTAACAACATTATATCAATATATAGCGAAATATATTAGAAATTATTCTTGTAAAACATGATGTAACTTTTTCCAATTAAAAAGTTACTGAAATTTATTAAAACAATATAGGCCTATATACAATAGAACTTTAAAATCACTTTTCAAACAGCTCTAAAAACGAATTTTATTCGTTATTTACCATTATATTTGTTTAAAATTATGAAGCGAAAGAGCATAATGTGTAAAATGTTTTATAAATGATGAGATGAAATAAGTATAATTTCGCAAATGAAATATTTCAGTAACAATAAAAATATCTATAAAGACATACAGCACATACAATGAATCCATCACGAAAAAAATCAAGCTTTTCTTATCTTTAGGAAAATTTCGTTTATAATTAGTTTCCATAAGGTTTTCAAAGTCCAACTGTATTTGCACTTGCACTGCTGCTGAGAAAGACATTCCTTGAAAAGAAAAATGACTTTTCGTGTGCGCGCTAGCAACAAGGATACATATTGTGGACAAAAAGCCTTAACTATCCCTTCGAGTGACAACTGTGATATATGTACCATACTGAAACATTTCTTCTTCTAAGACACATCTCGAGCATTGTACTTGTAGCGGATCACTGTCGTGAAAAATTGGATTCGTGCCAAAACTGAGAATTTCTATTCTTACGTTCACTTTGTAATCGCTGCTTCACGAAACATTAATAAAATGAATATTATTCTTTATTCAAACAGTGGGATTGTGTGTCTTTGTTTTGCTTTCTCATCACAACAAACTGAGTTATAATTATTTTTGAATTAAGTACCGTGATTTATGGTATAATTTTACAACATTTTGGTCGGATGGAGGGTGTTGCAATTATACTCTTGTTCTTTGTTCATATAAATTTGGTACTCCCAACAACATAAATTATTTCTTACAAAAATCAATTTTCGAGTAGTTTTTGTTGCATCTTAAATTTGAACGCATGCGAGATTTGTTTGATTAATTGGTCAAGTGTAAGTTATATTTTGACTTTTTATTTCATATTTTTAATAAAACTATAATGGCAAGTTTAGAAAAATGAGTCAAATAATAAGTAACATTCGTTATTATTATCCACCAAAATTTCGTAATTGATTATTAGCTAATCAGACTCAATTTAAATAAAAGTAAGTTTAAATTTACTGTGTTATTAATATTTTGTCCTAGAATGTAAATTTACGAAATAAAAACTAAAGTAAAAAACAAGCAATATATATAAAAACTTTTAATGTCTATTCCTACATTTAAAGTCAATTCCTACTTTATAATAAAATAATTATTACAAAAATAATTATTTTATTTTAGTTAATCTACTTTTTTTAGTTTATTGCTTTGATTACTTATATACTTCGACAAGATTCTATCCGAAAACATGAATATTTAGAGCCTACTCTCAACCAACTTTACCATTCGTTGCAAGGCAATTTTTTCCTTGCACTATATTGAAAAAAAGTCCTTTATAAATAATTTTCCTTTATTTTTAAAGTTAGAAAAATTCTCTCTCTCTTTCTCTCACATACACAATTACCATCTTCTTCAATAATTTATTTCAAAACCTCAAAATTGAGTTCTCAAAGGAAGTGATAAAATTATTTACAAGATGATAAAAATAAATAAATGTAAGAAATGTAAAGATAAAGATAGTAACTATTGATGCCAACAAAAGGCATGGCTACAAAATATTGTATTTTTTAGCACACAAACCAAAATTAATTAATTAAATTATGAATTAATATTTGAGTCTCATTCACTACAAAATAAAGAAAAATTTTTTGAACTTGAATAGATGAATAACAAATATTTTAAAAACAATTGAAAATTTGCTGAAAGTGTGAACTGATAGTAGAGGAATTTAATACATAAAAACATTTAATAATGTATCATAAGCATATCTAATTTTTTGCTCTTACAGTTTTATATTTATTTATTAGTTTGAATTCGATATATAGTGCTGAGTAGAATGTAGTTTAAAAGAAAGAGTACGAAAACCTCATTTTATTTTACCAAATTGCTTTTTAAAAATAAAATTACTCTTTTTAAATAAAATACTTTTGGAAATAATTATTTAGAATGTACTCTATAAGAAACACATGCAAAATAAAATTCGTACTTAAAAGCAACACTTTCTTTTTATTGAATCCACTTTCACTACACAATATTCTAAACATCGAATCGTATCTAAATTTAAGTTTAGGGAATCAACAATCTGATCCTTTGAAATAGTATACGCTCAGCGACATGGTAAAGCAGTTGGATTTCTCTTTAATGATATTATCATCTACTGGAATACTTACTCCTCTTACTTTTCCCAACCAGGCAAGCAAAACTTTTTTTTTATATATAGAATATTTCTTAAAATATTTTGCCTCTCTACAATATTTTCGAAAAGCAAAACTTGCTGGTACTGTTTCATTTTTCAAGTATTTTTTCTGTTTTTATAAAATTGTCGAGAGGTTCTTGGGAGTTTCATACTTTTTTACAGTTATTATCTTTAATATTTTTGCGTCTACTTTTAAAATATTCTTTTTTACTTCAACTGATAAATACATTCATAAACGTGACAAATTCACAACTTAATCTGTTCATTCTCCCTCTCATCAAACTTCATACATTTGAGTTGTTCAAATGAAACGATACTAACTATAGAACAACAGAGCTCAAGTTTTTTTTTTAAAAAAAATCCGTATCTATGTCCTAAAGGGCGAAAAGGAGAGAAGAGTTTTTTCTATCTCTTTTCTATATTCTTAAGTACGGGGAGGACAGGAGTCGCATTCGATGCCACTATCGGCCTAAACGCTTGACGTATGGCTTACCATGGTTCTGATATTGCAAATACACACAAATAAAATGGAAATCACCCGCAATTAAAGTGTATTTAATCTCTCCATCTAAGAATTTCACAAAAATCAATTTGTTTATGAAACCTTAGAGAAATTTTAAAACCTGTCTTTATCGCATATATCTAGTAGAGACAAATTATGGCATTTTCAGTATTCAATAAATCAAATTTTGATGCAACAATGTTTCTTTATAAAAATCGCAAAATGTTTATTAAATAAATAACTAAGCTTCTTTCTTACTTTCTTTAATTATTGCAAATAGGTTTAATTTTATTTTAAAATACTTTAACATTTTTGTGTACAAATATATATTTTAAAGTGGTATTATCATCCACGATATGATGTAAGATTTTCAATTTCATGCAAAAAAAATATTGAATCACATTTATACATGATAAAAAAAATATTTTCAACAAACAGAATTGACTAATTTAGAGTACAACATAAATTTTCAAATATTTGCATCCTAAATTTAAAAAAATATTTAGCATGCCATTTAAACATTTTTCAAAACTTATACAGTTTCTCTTTTGTTTATTAAAATATAGCTTACTTAGTCATGATGACGGAACATATTAATGATCCAAAACCACGACTAAAATATTGTACTATCTTTGAAATATTATTTCTGACACAGTATGTAAGTTAAATTAAAATTAAATACTTTATGAAATGTTATGAAATTTTACTATGCTATTAATATTATATTTATAATTTTTTTGTCTTTAAAATTTTACTTTTTTTAAATATAAACTTCAAATATAAATAAATTTGCTAAGATATTTGTTTCAGAATTAACTGATTACAATAGTCCTTGAAAGATGCAATTTATTAAAATTGGTTGCAATTGTTTAACTCTTTGTCCCAAAAATATTTCATTTTCGATCTTCGCTTATCTAATGTATTCTTAAATAAACGAATATCAAAAATAAAATATTTTAAGTAATAATTTAAGTATTATTTAAATTTTTCTACATTAATTAATGTCAATTATTAGTATAATTTTAATTATTACTTAAAAATATTTCATTTCAATCTTTCGTTTATTTAAGAAAGTATCATTTAAGAACTGGGTATGAGATGTTTCGTGACAAAAAGTTTTTATAAGTCTTTTCAGAAGTAATGTAGAATTAAAGTTCCAAATACACAGTAAAATTATTTCCGTGTAGTTTGAATCACTCCAGTAAAAACCGGAGCTAAAACGTTTGATAAAAGAATTTAAAAATATCATGAATTCATATCTAACATTAAACTTTGCTTTAAAAATTTATCTAAGTTCATTTTTAGTTTCTTAATAATATTTTGTAAATATGAATCAATGTTATTAAAATATAAATAACATTGATTCATATTTTCCATGAATGCACTGCATAACTGCAAGAAATAAAATAATTTTTATAGAATCAATAAATAACAACAATTGCAAGCGAGACAAACAATTTAAATATATTCAGACAAAAACAAATTGTACATTGAAAAATTGAAAAAAAGAAATGTAAAAATATTGTATTCAATCTGAATTTCACGTAAAATTCTCCTTATGTATTTTCTTTTTAAAATCAATAAGAGAGTTCTCAAAACTATGCTCAGAGTATGTATATTGAGGATTGTGACATTTCCAGGCATTGAATAAGAAAAAATCTATGGAAACGGAAAAAAGTCTTAAAGTTTTCGCGACTGACACGACCAACAGACACTAAGCTTATTCCATATCTATAGTTTGCTAAAACAAAAAGAGTAAGAAAAACAATGGAAAATATCTAGTTGGAAGCAGTTTCATATTTTTAGAAAATGTTCATTTCAAATAGTGAAATAGTTACTGTAAAAATACAGCGAAGCATTGTTATAGACTAATTAAAATTGGAAAATTCAAACTTAGAAGTTGATATTTTGATTTACAATTACATATATTATAACGAGTATTACATCTCGTGTCGCATTTCAATATGCAGGTATTTCAATATGTCTGGAAAAAAATGAAATCTTCATTATATTACAATGTAAATTTCTTAATTAAATTGATTGTTAAGAAATTGAATTTTCAAAAAAATTCAGAAACCGTTTCTTTAATTGAAGTAAAAGTATTACTGCAATTAGAAGAGTGTCTATTTTTGCAAAATCAATGTGCTTACAATGAAGGATTACATCACGACCCATTAGTGTAATGAGTAAACATCCAAGTATTAACTTGAAAAAGAATTCTCAAGTGTTAGAAAAATGCTAATCGGTTAAGAAAGAAATGGAATTATAAAAGCTGAATTCAATTTATTATTTGAATTAATTGATTTTTTATTTCATTGACTTAGGAATGGAGGTCAAATCTACATTAACTCTGAAACTATGTTACTAATGGTCGTTTTTATGTATTTTTAATTTGTTTGCATAATAAATTAATGGAAACTCTTTAGTATTTCCTCGTTTAGAGTAACAGTCTAAAAAAGGAATTATATTGAGCATTTCAGTTCCCTAATAAGGAGTAAATAAAGAAAGATTTCATGATAGCTTTAGCTAAGAAACAAAATATGTTGACATCGAAAGAAGTTATTAAATGCATTTTAAAATATTTTCATTATAAATACGTACGGTGTTCAGGTATTTCAAATCAAAATAGTTTGAAGAAATTAATTTTATATTTTTTAAGGAAGAAAATTTCAATATTCTTTACACCGATGATTTATTTGTAAAGTATATTTATTTATTATATTTGAATGGAAAATATGAAACACAGAAAATTACTTCCATATCGTTGTGCAATGGCACAAATAAGAAATATTTATGCGATTTTGTAACTAATGTATTATACAAGTATCTTTAATGTTTCATTATCAAGGAAACAGAAACATCATCATAATAATTAATAAGAAAGTAACAAATTCATTATTAGAATTTTGCATTGAAATTATAATAAATAACAAATATTAGTTTAAAATAATCCCAGAACTTTTTATTCGCAACATATTATGCAATTGATAAAATAATAGTGAAACTTAATAAAGTAATGCTACTTAGTTTTATTAATTAAGTATATATAATAATGAAATCGATAATGTTTTATTCTATGTTAAGTTTTGACTTTGTAAATATTTTACATTTTAGAAAGAACAAATCTCACAATATTTGTATTCTGCCCTTAAATATTACAAGAATAACATTTCTCTCAATAATTCTTCTAATTTCAATATTAAAATTATTGATTTATTAGTGCTTTAAAATTTCAAAATTTATTTATTGTACTATTTACGTTTCATTCATTATTAAAAAATACCCATAACAAAAATAAAATTATCTTTAAATTTTTTTATACTTAAATTAGGATTTTTTTGTTATTATGTCAAACTTTAAAAATTAATAAAATGTCTTTCTAATTTCTTTAATGTATGATAATAAAAGAAAATAAATTTCATGATTTTTTATGAACAAAGATAATGCAGTAATATGTATTAACGTTGCAAATTGTTCCAAGTATTTTAATGAAAATTTAATAAATATTTCTCAGCATTAGTACAAATTCGGTAATATGACTACCTATAGTAATATAAAAGAGCAAATTCAGCTAATTTATAATATGATATTTATATTAAAATCATATGGGAATATATTGTATTTGATTGTCAATATAGTCTCTGAAAATATATTAAGACAATCATTGAGTAAATGTATACACACGATTATTTAATTTATTTTGATTTTTACATATTAAAATTCCTTGTATTTATTTACTTCTTATAAATGTAATATATATTACGTAATATATATAAATGTAATATATAACTTAAGCAATAACAGAAATGTCAGGGAATTTAAATATATAATATCCCTTTTTATCAAAGTATCTAGTAAAAACACTCCAACAAAGCATTCAAAATTAAATTAGCAAAATATTTTATAAATTTAGAAGGAATTTGACTTTATATAGATCTTTTGTTAAAAATAAAGGATGATAAAATAATATTTCAACAAATATTTGTACAGAAAAAAATAATATTGAATTTTATTGAAATTATAATGTCATTCATTTAATCAATGTATGTTATTGTTACAATACTTGAAATTTTTTTTATTACTATAAATATAATAACCATACATCAACCATGTTCATTTCATAATTTTTAATACCTTGCAGTAATTAAATGAATACATGATTTCCGTTTTCGTAGTGAAAGAGGTAAAACTTTTTATACACTTATTTAATATTGTACGTAACTATGTTAAAATATGATTTAGTATCAGGTATGAAATTTAATAAGCAGTTTTAGAATATTAGAAGAAATAATAGTGAAAGGGATATTGCATTATTATAGAAGTTGTTTAAATTTTTATACTTATTTTATATCATTTTAACATATTATATTATTTAATAAAAAAGTAAACTTATTAAAGGTTTTTTTAAATGATTTTTTTAAGAAAATATCATTTTTGTTTTCAACTAAAAATTCGCTGCTCGTTTTAGAAAAATAATAACGTGGTTATAGTTATTTTGTTCAATTGTAAATTACATAATCTAGGAAAACATTACTTTCAGTTATTGTGATATTAATAATTGCATGATTATACATAAACATATATATAATAAGTTAGTCAGAAAACATATGTTGCTGTCGTCAAAACTAACAGTATATATTATAAATTATTTCAATATTTCCAGCAATATTTACATTAAGAAAGTAATAAACTTATGTAAAGAGTTTTTATCTTACTAATTTAGGTATACATTTTAGAAAATGAAAAAATAAGTTATTATTGTATCACTAAATATTTTATTAATCAAGTTTTGTACAGACCTTTAATTGATTCCATATGTTCAATTATTTTCTATAAAAAATATTTCATTAATATATTCCTTTTATAAATAGAATAAAAATATATATTTGTATAGCAAATTAAAGACCTTTAAATCAAAATAACAAAGTTTTTAAAAAATCATATTGATTTTAATTTCAGAAATGAATTTAAAAATTTCGAATGAGGGAATTTTCATATAAAGGAATTATCATTTTTAAGAAAAAGTTCTTAGAACTAATAATATTTCATTAGACTAAGACATTTCACCTAAAAAAGAATTTTAAATAGGGTTTTAGAATACATAAATTTATCAACAACAAATCAATACTCTGCATCATAGCATTAATAAATATCAATAAAATATACACATATAATTTTGCAGAAAAATGTTATAATAGAAAATGTTTAAAATACAAATATCATAACTTTTTATACAGAAGTTCTTAAAACTGTTCTCACGGTGCTTAGTTAGGAATATAATGAACATTAATGAATTAGGAATACATTATTGAATGTTAAAAGGATGCCTGGATAAATTCACTATAAGCAAACTTTTATTATCAAGCATCTTAAATAAATGTATAATGTTATCTTTTAAGTTTGGAAACACACATCTTTCGTATTACATTAAACCTAATATTTCAAGTTAAATAAGAATATAAAAAAAATTTAAAAAGTTAAGAAAACATTATATATAGTTTTATTTTTTGCTTTTATTTCAATATTTAAATATTTATTAAGAGTTTCAAATATATGGCAAGTTGCAACAAATGATTATTGTTATCAAATAATCAATCATATTTAAGAAGAATCTGTTACTAAGCCATAATGATTACACATTTACACTAAAAATTGAAGGAATTCAAGTTGCAAAAGTAAAAGAATGAATTGTTTTAATAATAAAACTATTTTCTTTTTCTAAAATTGCAAGAAGATTAGTCAAGCTCTCTCATCGATCTAATCTTCTTAAAAGTGGCTAAGTGGAGTGCTCGAAAAATGCAATTAGGCTGAAGAAGAGGAGGGTTGATTTTTTAATGGTACAGGAAGAGCTTAAGGTGACTTTTATGCTAAGCCTCCTCGCAACTACCATAGGGAAAACCAAATCGGGAAAAAAAATTAGCAGTTTTTTCTATACTGCTATTTTTTGGGAAGTATTTTAAAATAAAATGATGGAAATGTTATTCCTATACTAGATTAAGATGTATTTTTTAAGATATTTTTAAAGTTTGCTTTAGCTGATAAATATACAGTAATAACTACAAATGTATCTTCATTTATTGTAATACGTTGCTCTTTAAAATGGACATAAAAGACAAAAATGAAAATTACTGTAAAGTTATATATATTATTTGAATACGATATAATAAAATGTTCTCAACTCAAAATTTTTTATCCAAAAATATGCTTAAAAAGTGGGTGGCAAATTTTATCGAAATTAGGCTTAAGATAACAATCTGTACTGAAAATAGAGTCAATATTATTTTGTGGGATGTATTTTTAATTTTGAAATTTATTTTTCTCCTATTATTAAAGTTTTAAGGAAGTATTTCGTAACACAAGAACATTTCTACCGACATGATTTCTCTGACTTTGAACACGTGTCTTATCCAAATGAGAAAAATAAATTAAAATTATATTAAATTCGAATCATCATTATTTTTTTAGAACTATATTTGGTATTATTTCTCTTTTTAAAATATCATAAGAAATACCAAGCTCTGTTTCTGTCAATAGCGAAAATATTGTGATGAAATATTACTTATTTTAGATTATTAAGTTTTAAAAGGGGACAAAGAAACCATTTATTCACAAATCTCAGAATAAAAATGCCAAATATCTCTAATAATCTTCAAACTAAAATCAAATGTCAATGTTCTAAAAATATTTTCTGATAAAATAAATGTTCATGAATTATTATAAGAAATAATGCGAGATAAGTCAGAAAATATATAAAACGACAAAAATCTGCTATTTGTGGTACATAGCTTTTTCTCCAGTATTGTTTGACATTTACGGAAAACGTTATTAAAAATAGGGAATTAAATTTTGTCTATTCTGGATTTGCTCTTTAATTCTCCAAACTAATATGCGATGATTTACTTTTGATTCACTACTTTCATATGTATAAAAATAAGCAAATATGTCGAAATTTCTTTAGTATATTTTAGAAAATATGCACTTTATCTTCAAAATCAGGATACAAATATCTATTAAAGTATGTTGAGAAAATATCTGTCATCAAATTATTTAAATATTTGAGAGGTTTATCTAATAACTATGTGTGTGAGCCAAAAATGTATAGTCACAAATAAGGAGTTTTTATTTTTCCCACTTATTTTAGAGAGATTTTTGAAATAATTCATCATCTTGTAAACAAATATTTTTCTAAATATATGCAAAGCATTATTTGTTCTCTGAATTACAAGTAGAATAATGTGCTATTAAAAAAATGAAAAAGAGAAAAAACAAGTCATAAATTAGTTAAACTTGTATAAATTTTTCTGGTTGTTTTTAAGATACTTCAGAGTATGTATTACGTGATTTGTGAATATTTATACGGACACAGTATCACAAACAAGAAATTTTGTGAGATAATTTTTTTAAATATTTAAATAATCTCTTGTCGCGTTTGATCATTAAATACTCCATGAAACAATATCATCGTGTGATATTAACAGTTTGTATGTTGTTGCATATAACGCAGTGTTTTTTTTTT
>JAPDSC010064593.1:103871-128098 GCA_026290005.1 Latrodectus geometricus
TATGAATCAATGCCAAGTTGTGTTGCAGCGGTGATCTCCAACAATGGCACCTACTCTGACTACTGATTTTGGCAAAAAAACCACATTTCGTAGGATTTTATAAATTTAATCATTTAATACATTATCAACATGTTATCAACAAAAAAAATTTGTTGTGAGATCTCTTGCCTTTCTTGTTGTTGCAATTTGGGTGGCCAGCAGTGTATATGTATAGAGTAAGTAAGGGGAAAATTAAAGTTACTAAAAAAATGCGAATTATTTTCAATATATTATTGCATTAATAACGCAAAAAATCTCAAAAAAGCTTTGTTTATCAGTATTAATTTAAAATAATTTTTCAATTTTTGAAATATATTTTATATATAGTTTTAAAAGAATTTTTAAAAAAAATAAAGAAATTCTCATTCTTCTTAATAATGACAATTTCAAAAGTAATTCTTGCTTTATCTAAATTAAAAATCAATTTGTACAGTATGTATGTTCAATTTGTATCATATGTGTTTTATGGTGCTCATAAATTTTTAATAATAATTAATTTGTCATGAAGAGATTGTCATCTTTACATTAAGAACAACCTCGAAATCTAAATTTAACAATTAACAGGAGCTGTAAATGCTTCAGAAACAAATGTTGAGTTTTGAATTTTTTTCTTTTGATGATTTTTTAAAGTAGTGTATATTGGAGTATAGTTAAACATAATTATTCGATAACCATTAATGCAAATTATTTATAGAAATACCTTCAAACTATGAACAATGCAGATATTTCATCATTAACCATCAGAAATTCTGACTAAATCCATTAGAATGTAAGTAAAGTTTTATTAACAAAAACTAAATTTTATTAGTTTCTATCAAAATCGTACAAATAATAAAAAAAAGTACTGAAAATTTTCATAAATGTGTTTCTATTTTAGAAGTATCCAGAAATTTCGTCAAGGAATGAAAATTTTCTAAAAAAGTTGCGTTTCCTAGACTTACTTAAAAATAATTGAAATTAATAATTATAAAAAATTAAAGTTGAAAAATAATATGAAAATAAGAAAAACATTTCTTGAAATTTTCGGTTATTTTTATATTTAATTTTGTTGAATATTACCTTTTATCATGTTCACTCTACTCAGTATCTAATTTTTTGCAATTAAAGCACTTTTTAACTCAATAAGATGCCTTTTAATAAAGTTTTTTTGTAACAATAAAAAACATTTTTCAAAATTGCTAAGTATTTTCATTAACATTTACTCAGGAATAAGAATTTTGATTTAATGGTATAAAAACAAATTAAATGAAATGAAATATCAAAATCCAGTAGATTTCATAAATATGAATAAATATTCTTTTCTGTTTCATTCTAATCTTGAGGGAGATTCTCATTATACAACAACAAATTTATTTTTCAAATACATTATAATATAGATCAAATTTTTGGAAAGTAAATTTGAATTCAAAATGGCAGTTGTTATTAGATTTTTATGGACAATTATTTGCTTTTTGTATAATTGTATATAAGTTAAGAATTTTTAAATAATGATTATTTATTTATATTAAATTAGTATTTTAGTTGTAAATATGAATGAATAAATTCTAATTGTATTAAAATCCTTATTAAATAGTTATGGAATGATGTCAAACACAATACTTGTATTGACAAACTTCATGGAAAATAACTAAGAAAAATGATAGGGTGCGAGCAATAAATAAAATTCCATATCTTTGTCATTCACTATAAAAATGCTCTAAAAATTTCCCCTGAGGCATTTCTATGCAAAAAAGTAATGTTTATCAACATCATCCAAAACCACAAGTAGCTGAGCAATAAATCCCCTGACAGTTCATCACTTGCGATCGTCACTGCGGACGAGAATACACAAAAAATATGAAAGGGCCCTATCTTAATAAAGAAAGAGAATCATAGTTTGAGGAGACATTCTCCTTATCTCAATGCTTCCATTATCTCCAGACTTTTGCCAAGAAGAAAGTATCGAGCGGCGGCTTGATTAATGTTTGTCCTTTCTCTTTCAGATATTAACAGCTCTGATCTAGGCAGCAGCACTTCATTTAGTCATTTTTTTACCTTCACATTACCCACCTCTTCCTCCGCCAGTCTTCAAGAAATTTTTCTTAAAGAAAAGGGATGGATTCCCCACTTTCCTTAGTCGTCATTCAAATTCCTGTTGCACTTGAGGAATGAACTCGCCTCAAGTGTCAATCACTTACTAATTCCTCCTCATCTAGATCTTTCTGATACATTATTTTTTTTCACACTTGATTAATTTTTTCATTCTTTTCGTGTTGAAAGATTTAATTATCGGCTTAAGGAGGGACAATTTTTATGGTCCTTGTAACCCGATGGGATTAAAAGCTAATCGACTAATTTGATGAATTATTCAATTCTCATGTTTCGTAAAAAACATGTATCACTACTCATGAACAGAATGAAGAGCTTCATTAACTTTTGATGATGTTTTACAGCATATTATCAACGGTGAATCGATTTTTCACAAAGAAATTAGTCACTTTTTTTATTAAAACTCATAAAAGTAGAGATGAAAAGTTCGAAGCAGGTGTCTTTAAGTGTGAGGAGATCATGTGTTCTTAATGTCCTCTTCATTATCCTTTTTTATCCATATTTTAGTCATTTAATACTTCATTTGTTTTCCAGAAGCATTTTGGGCGTATTGAAAATAACCCATTTTAGAAAAAAGTACAGGGCAAAGTTTATTTCAGAAAAACTTCATAAAAATGTTCAAATGAGTTTTTGAAATTTCATTAAATGATGTGTTTTTACTTAAAGCTGTAAAATGTCATATTTCTTAGAAAAATAAAATCGCTTATAGGTTTTTACCTCAACTACAACTACTATTGTTTTAGAAAAAATTATTTTATTTTTTTGAAAAAATTTTAATCAGATAACTTCTTTAGGATTAATTTTTGTAAAAAATCCATTTTAAACAAAAATGCTGAAAAGGAACATATAGTTAAAAACTTCATTATTTATTCATAAATTAAATTGATTTTTTGGAATGAAAAGGACTATTATGTAGCTATCATCTTAACTATTAATATAAATAATATTTGGTTAACTTTATATGAATGGATCATATTGCTTTTAGCTATCCCAAATATTTTTAAGAATTCTTTTGAATAATCGCTTTTGAATATTTTCCGTGAAACACGAAAACAAGCAAGCCAATAATACATTTGAAAATTTCTGTAATTTCAGTTTAATTTTCTTATGTGAAATTTTTGCATTATTTTTAGACATCTCTACCTTAAATATTTGTTTATTGTATAGTTGGAATTTTTGATGTTTATAATATAAATTTTGCTATAGATGAAATAATTGCAAACTATAAAAATATTCTTTAAAAATATTAACTTTTATATCTGATTTAAAGTAATATAAATGTTTTAAGTGATGCTCGCTTCACTCTTAAATATTTCTGGCATGAACAGTTTTCACGTATTTTTTTATACTGATATTCGTGGATTAATTTTTTATTTTGCTTTCCGTTTTTGACATTCGCTGATATTATTTTTAAATTATTAATTCATTACCATTTTTCTTAAACGTATAATTTTATAAGAGAAAGTATTAAACTAACTGAATGATATTCCTTATTTAGTTTTAAGGATCTTTTATCTCCAAAATTTTTAAATATTCTTGCGTTTACTTTTGTAAGATTCTTATTTCTTCGTTCATCACAGTCTTTACAGCTTTGTTTTACACAAGCTGTATTAATATTTCCTTAAATGACAATACAGATATTTCTGTAGTCTTCTCTAATTCAACGTTTCTCAAAGAGGAGCCCTACTATCCGAGAATCAAAATTCCTTTAAGTATTAATTATAAATATGTTTATGTACATTCGATTTTCATAAAATAATTTCAAAAGTCACAATTGTTGCATCAATATCTTAGGTAAGAAGTAATACAAATAAAAGTTTAATATTTATAATACTAACAATTTTATACCTATAATATTATATTACTTATAACACTATTTATGCAAATACTTTATAATACTTTTGAAGTGAGGGCTTGGTTAAAGTACAGAACAGAACTGATTTAAACTTTCAATTGTAGAACATGTAATTTAGGCTAAATATTGTAATATTCTATAAAAATATTTTGAATTACTTACCAGCTAGAAATTTAATGATTAATTTGTCTTTGTCATTTCTTTTTGTAAATGTAAAACAAAAATTTTAACATTTGTGTTATTGAGTGTACGAAATTAATTTTAAATATTTGTTAACTTAATTTATATTTTTGACTTGCATCTGTTTTTATATTGTACGATTTTAAGATTCAGTAAGCTATAAATTATACAATTATAAAGTATGTTAGAGAATTTTTTATTTTTTAAGCAACTTGTAAATCTTTTACATAAAATCCAATGAAATATTAAGTACTTGTTTTTCATTCTTTATATATAATAACTTGTATTTCTCTAGTAAACGTTTCTTGAATATAATTACTTTGATAGTATACCCATAGATTATACATATTTTTCCATAAATGATATAATATTTTTCTCAAAATTATTATGTTGGTTATCAAGATTAAGGTTGTTTATGTGTATGTGTGTGTCATGACATAAGTTAAATTTGCATAAGCTAAAAATAAATGATGAATAAACATTTTACAATCTAAAAATTTACTTAAATACAAATATTTATGATTTTTAATTAAATTAATTTGTAAAATTAGCACAATATTAAGTAAAATTAGGAATATATTTTTTTTAATTTCAGAGAAGTTTATATATAATTTTAGTTAGAAAATTTTAATATAGGAAATTCAAATAAACAAGACCTTTCTACATGAACAAAATATTCATATTTTAAGAGAATTACATCTTAGATAAATGTGTATTTCAAACTTTTAAAATAATTTACTTATAAGTCTTATCTTTTTGAAAATGCAGTCAACACAAAGATTGAAGTCTCCCTTTTTTACTTATTTGGTGCATGAATAAACAAGTTTCTAAAAAACTATTTCTTTATGTTACATTTTATGTTTGGAAAACCTTTTATAAGGTTGATGAAATTAATAAATTAAGGGGTTAGAATTCGTTTATTGAGCAGTGGTATTTATGAGAAAAGGGGTTTTTAAAATGACTCAATGAAAAGTTTCGCCAAAGAATTGAAACTTTTCTATCTCGATGTATGACCGCGTGAAGGAATGATTTGCAGACATTCTATTAACTTAAGCCATTGTTATAGTACCAAAAACAATAATGATTTGATTCCAATTTACACCTGTGAAAGATAAAGAAAATAATAAAAAGTGGATAAATTTATTTGGAAAGAATGGTGTTTCTTCATGCTGATTAGCTAAAATAAGTGAATGCGTTCTTCAAAATGTGTTATGATTAGAGAACAATCCCAATTATATTTCAAAATTTCATTTTAAAATCTTATAATTTAAGTTTAGAGAAAAAAACTCACCATATATTTTACACACACACGCTTGGAAAAACATATCTAACATATCTTCATTATTTTCGAAAATTTATTTTTATGTAGATTTATAATTTCTTAAAATTAAATTTCATAGTAATTCAAATATATGAGATAAATGTTTGTTTCATTTAAACTTATTTAAGTAAAATTAATAATACTATCAATATATATATAACACAAAATATTTAGATTTATTCTAATATTTACACTTACATTTGGGAATTAATTTTACCTACTTTTTTAATATTAAATATATTTTAATCTCAACCAAATTTAAGTTAAAATTTTCTATTGGGAAAATTAACATCTAAATGTGTTCATTTGTAGTGTAAATTTTAAACAAATTTTGTTAATAAACTTTTAATAGAGGGAAGATATTTGTACGATTACGTTGAGAGAAAAGAGGATTTCTCTATAATTTCAGAAAATGCTAAAGACGTATCTAAATTGAAGAACAAATTCTTTATTAGCTAATTATTAAAAATTTTGTATGTAAAAGTAACCACATAATTTTTAATGATTTACCTTGTAATAAATCATGTCGTTCTTTAACTAACAGAAAACAAATGATTCCAAAAAGAAGAAAATCAAACATGCTCATAAAGATAAATCACATTAAAAAAAACTATTTCCTAATGTTTTTCTACTACTGTGAAATAATGATTTGAAACGATGATGAATAAATTTTAATTTTTATTTACTTATTTTAAATATTATATGAGTGAAGCCATTGATCAACGCCTTCATTTTTAACAATCAAATTGTCAAGTTGTCAGTACTCTAATGTTCAGTTCATCTCCATAAATTAGTTGACTTGGAGATTTTAGTGATTCGAAATCCACTTTAAACTGTAAGCCCCAGTCTAATTAGTTCTCTAGTTCACCTCTAAGCAACATACTAATTTAAGATATTAGGGGAATTCAGTAGTAAATAAACTAATATAGATATTAAACTGCCAGACTATGCCATAAAAATGATTACGCAAAATATTAGATGTTCTAAATGGATAAATAACATAAAAAGGATCATTATGTGATATGAAATTTAAATTTGCTTGACTTATCAAACTTTTTAATTAAAGTATAACGTAAAATCAAATTGCTATTTTAAACAACATGCATGAATAAGTTTAAAGAATATAAAAATAAAGTTAACCTAAAGTTTTCTTTTCATAATTTTAATATCAATAATTCATTTTAAATTTCTAATATTTATTACAACCTGTTGAATTTCACTAAAAATTACCTAGTTTTAACTGTTTGAAAAAAAGTTCTGCCTATTCACCATTTCAATGCATTTTATAAAATTTATTGTATTTTTTTTACATATAATGAGGTAATAACTGAAAATGATATTATACGAAATGTGAGACTAAAAAGTTAAGATGAAGCATTTCTTAACAGCATGGGCCAAAAATAAAAATTATTCATCTAATATACTTGTTTAATAAAATTAGCATAACTCATTTTTACGACTTATACTAATTTTTAATTGATATCATATTTATGAGCACTATAAGAATTATTTTTTTAACTAAGCCACATTCAAATTGAAATAGGTAAAAATCTGTTTATTATACTTTATTTTATTTACATTAGTTAGATTACTCCTATTTTATGTACAAAAAGCTATCCCATATAATGTTAGGCCATTAATTTACAAAAAAGTTGTTAAAGAATTCTTTTTAGTAAATCTTTTTCCGTATTTTTCTAAAATACTGATAGTTGTTTATTTATTATTTTTATTTTATTATTTTTCTTCTAATTTACTTCCTTTTGGACATTTTTTAAGACCTTAAACCTAACTAATATTTTACTGAATTATAGGAAACAACATTATACGTGTGGTAATAATTTAAAGAATCCTGTCGTATGGAACGAGACTGCTTTATTTTCGTAGTTACCAAATGAACTTTTCGCCATCGTATCCCATCATTTAAACTATGACAAAAGCCATAATAATTTGCCCTTAGCGAAGCAGACTAAAATATCTCTTAGTTATTAACGAAATTCATTCTAAATGCAATGGAAATCGAATGAGCTAATGTTGAGAACAATTACAATTAATTCAAGACTCTCGGTTGGCCATTACCCAGACTGCACTAAAGCTATCGATTGAAAGGACACGTTGTACTATTTTAATATTTACGAGTCCAAGCCTCCGCCTTAGATACAAGAGAAGAGTTGTAATAAATACATAATGTACTCATTAGAATTCCGAATGTAGAGTTTGATAAGCAAGGGCGCATGGAGGGGCTCTTATTCTCGCTTCGTCGCATTAAAGTACAATGACATCCGAGTCCCAGCCGCTATCAAATCCGCTTACACGAGAATGCCCTTTGGGACTTTAAGCCCATCGACAGAAATACATTGGTCCAATATTCTTATAAGATTTCAAATGCCTTATCTTCAAATGGCTGTTCCCGACGATGGCCGAATGGATGGCTGATAGTTAATTGTCATTCCTCTTTGCATGGGGGATTAGGGAATTGGCGAAGTATCTTTCTGTGATATATGTGAATTGCTACAAAAGCTAATAACAGCTTCGAATCGCAGTTTTCATTTCAGGGGTTAATTAGACAATCGGTTATGATGCTGCGTTGTATGTTCTGGCGTCGAGGTAACAGCTGTGAATGTCCTGATTAGTCCGGGTAGCATTAGCTACCGAGACTCGGCTGGCCAGTCGCCTCTGTATAAATGGAACAAGATCTTGAAGGTTAATGAACACGGCGCCTCCAAAATGGCAATTTTCAGAACAGAAAATATATTATTGATGGCATCGAATTTGTTCAAGAACTATACAGGAATTTAAAAATTATTTGTTAATGGTTCACAACAAAATTTTTTTTGTAAGAAAAAAATGTTAAAATGTTTAAACACAAAATTCTTTGAACACACTTTCGATTACCTTGAAGTGAAATCATATTTAATTGTTATTTTTCAGTTGTTTTGTTAATGAATTTTAAATCTTTATACGTTTGAATACTGATAATATCTAAACATCAAATTGCAAAATCAAATCGTATCGTGTAAGAAAATTTTACTCCATCGTAACTAATTAGAAAATTACAATTTTGTTTTCTAAATTTAGCAAAATTTTCAAAAACACTTTTCAGAATTTTTAAATGTTTCACATTTTTAAACATTATAAATATTTAAAATTTTAAGCATTGCTATAAAAATTTTCGAAAAATTAAAATTTTTTCTTAAGATTTGTGGCGATTTATTAAAGTAACTCAATATTATTTTGTGATATAATAAAATTTATATTAAGATAATCAACTGAGGCATCAGCATATTATAAATTAAGTATTTAACACTAAAACTCTAATAACTTTAAAATTTTGTTAAATAAATAAAATTTTATAATTCTATAATTTAGATAAATAAAAAGATAATTAGAGATAAATAAAAATTATATTTTTATCCGAAACAATTGAATTTATTTGTTTACGAGAATTTTATGATATTTCAGAATAAAATATTAATATGTAAAATAAAAATTTATCAATGAATCCATTAATACATAATCAGAAAGAAATCTTCATTTTTTATTCAATAATATCTTGATAATAACAGAAAAATGTAAAAACATTGTTTATGATATTTCAGAATAAAATATTAATATGTAAAATAAAAATTTATCAGTCAATCCATTAATACATAATCAGAAAGAAATCTTCATTTTTTATTCAATAATTTCTTGATAATAACAGAAAAATGTAAAAACAATTAAATCACCATTAAAGATGTATGTACTTCCTACACTTCTAATGATCCTAAGTGTGTTCATAAATAATATCATAAAATGACAGTTATTTCTATTTTATTTAATATCATAATGATAATTATCTAGATTATATTTCGGCATTACATTTGAAATTTACAAGGGATAATTACTTCATTTCTTATAGTGCTTTTTTTATGATCACTACTATCAAATTGTCTGCAGTATTGATTAAAAACTTTCCACTGTTTCTGAAAAACGAAACATTCTGGTTAGACAATGCATTTTTTCTGTTAAACTTCCCGCAAAATTTAATAATCTTAATTAACATTAATGATAGGGTAATTGCATCGAGTTTTACTTCCCAGAGAGAAATCTGTTTAATTTTATGCTTTCATTCTTTCCTTCGTAGTATGTTAAAGTGATTAAATTTTGGTGTGGTGAAACGTGCATTGTGGATGGAGCTAATAAAGCATTGGGAGCTGTTTAATGAGCCAATTCTATGCGCATAGCAAATAGCGAAAAAAATAGTTTCTGGAAAAAGCGAATGAAACACAAAGCTTCATAAATATTCAGCATATTAAAACAAAATAGTCTGTTCGATGCCCTAATTTGATGCTTTATTTAAAATTGTGTCTCTACATGTTGCTTATAAGTTATTCCTATATTAAGTTTGAATATTCAAAGATTTAAAATTGGATGCCGGGATTTTTAATGTTTTCATTATTAGAGAAACCTTTAAAAATATACATAAATCAAAATAAAAATTAAATTCAAAACAATATAGGTGATTTATCTGAAGAATAATTTTTTTTCAGAATAAAAGTACTGTGCTGCATTGAGGATTTTTAATTAAAACATTGCTTGGAAGAGTTGAGGAGAAAATAATGATTGTTTTTTTCTTAATTATAATTTAGTATAACATTGATTGCGTTGTTGACATTACGTGTTTAAAAGAAAAAATTTGGTGAAAAATAATTAATTCCTTTAAAAAATTTCATGTCTTAGTAAAAATAAATATTTTTAACAGTATTTTCATGAACAATATTGAATATAATAATGCTTATAATAATTCAATACACTTTCATTTTAATAAAATGTAATATGCTTATTTGTTCTTCAAGATCATAAATAAATTCCTATATAAAATAAATTTGAGAAGCATTCAAATGAAATATTAAATTTAGTTCATATAATGTATTTTTAACAGTACTTTCTTGTCTCGTACATACTTGCTTTTCCGACTCAAGTCAGAGAATAATAAAATATTTGACACTGATCATTTGCACTCTGTTTGCAAAGAAAATGTACTTTCCACCCAGACTGGTATGGTATTTATAGGAACTATTCAGAAGACTTTTTTTCCATTAATACGAATTTCCTAAATTCATTTAATGTACACATTTACAGAAGATGAATACCATCTTACTATCTTAATTACCTATTTACTAATTACCTTTTTTTCTTTTAACCATCTTCACTGTTTTCTATAGTGTCTAGAAAAAACATATGGAAACAGCCTATTTACCAGAGAATCACCATCGATGTCCTATATACCAAGAGTTTTGCATTTTGCCTACATTTGTTCTTTGTTTTCGGAAGCTCGCTCAACCTTTTATAAACAACATGGTTCATGAAATGAAACAACAAGGGCCAATTTTTTTTTCAATTAAATTGAGATTCATAGCTGTTAATTTATCAGTTGAATACAATTTCACTTAAAATTTTACAGACAATGATAGCTTTGAGAAATAGTTAGTTTAATGAATGAGATGCGATATTAATCAATCATTGCATATTCTCGAAAATGCTTTCAAGAGGTACTTTAACTCTTGGACACTACAGGGACGAAATCTTAGAAGGTTATTCATACATTTTAGAGAAGCATTATAACTCCCCAAATATTATATAAACTAGCTAGTTGATTAAACAGTAGCATTCCTTCGATAAGAAACGTTAATCAAATTAATTTTAAAACTAAATAAATTTTCTAAAATCTATTCAGTATTTCATATTTATTATTATGTGTTTTATTAATCTTGTTATTTTTTATATTCATTTGTTTTAAAATATGGAACAGGGATATTATTTTATTTATATATATTTTATAATTCAATGTTAAAATTTGTGTAACAATACAATCAGCTGAAATAGCTCATTATTTATTTTAATGCAAATACTTTTAGGTAACTGGAATCTCATAAAATTTCCATTTCTCATTCATAAAAAGAGAAAAAGTTCATTTTGATACGAACATAAAAATTTTGCTCATGCAGAATTTTATGTAAATGCTAATGATTTCACTTTTCCTTTTTTAAATGTTAGTAATTTTTTTCTGAAAACTTGCTTTAAACAAAGAGTTAACGTATAATATAAATAATCTACTTAGAAATAAACTATTAACTTAACTATAAATTTTCCTAGTAATAAATTTTAATCAAGTTAAATTTCTTTTAGAATTATGCTTGAATACCAGAAACTTGTTTCATATTTTTATTTTAACTAGCAAGAAAAATTATTTCAAACACAACTTGAATCCCTAAACTATTAGATTCAATAAATGATAATAAGTATAAACCGTGTAAAAATGAACATATGAACCGTCATTATTAAAATACAGAAAAATTATTTTATAAAAATTAACTTTATAACATGCGTAATTATCTTATTATTTATAAAGTAAAATGTTAGCTTACTTTATTTTATTTATTTATTTATTTATTTATTTTATTTATTTTTTTTTTGTTGGGATGATATCAGATTGACAACTTTAGTTGAAATTTACTTATAATTTTTTTTTACTGATATTTTTTACACACTTGAATATTTACTTCTGGTGTTAGACAAAAAAAAGACCTAATGTACTACTTAAAATTTGTCTGGAATCGAGTAACTGTGAATGACTGGTTATTACTTAGAGTTGCTCATTTATATAAATATATAAAAAAGAAGAAATTTAATATATTTTATGAATTCATAATTGTGCTAATAATTTTATAGTTTTATTTAAATTTAATTAAAAATATTGATGTCCTTAATGATTTGTATACTTTTAAAATATCATGTTAAACAATGCCACAAAAGTTTAACTTAATAATTTAGTGGTCGTGATTAATATGGAATTTATGACTTTTTCATTCAAAATTTAAGATATTGTTTATTTTTCAAGACATTTTGCGTAAAATGCAGATTTTAGGGAAAATAACATTCATTATGAAATAAATTCTAATTTTCAGAGTGATTCTAGATACTTGATGATGAAGTACTTGAATAGATTGCTTATTTTAAAACTAGTTTAAAACATTATTGTTCAATTTTTCAGATAAAAGAAAAATTAGTTTTTAAATAATTCTTCCACTATAATAAACATTAGTTTTGAACATTAATAACATTAAGCTTATTAAATGCATTTATAAACATGCTGCAATAC
The DNA here is from genome assembly GCA_026290005.1 of Latrodectus geometricus. NCBI lineage: Eukaryota > Metazoa > Arthropoda > Arachnida > Araneae > Theridiidae > Latrodectus > Latrodectus geometricus. The sequence goes on from JAPDSC010064593.1 coordinate 116,496, forward strand.
ATTAAGTACAGCCCACATTTAAGAAAATATATTAAGAAAAACTGTTGCATTTAGTTGTAATTTAAGAATTAAAAAACTAATTTTAAATCAGAATTGTAATAAGACTTTTATTCTCGAAAATTTTTTAAATATCAATACTATTATAATCATGTAAAAAAGGAAGCAATCATTTTGTCTATTTTTATTCCACGCAAGTATTTCTTGGTTTCAAATTATAAACCCATTTTTATTGATATTTTATTTCAAATCAAAAGTACCTATAAATGGTCATTATTTTGGTAAAGATTTTTGGAGAATATATTGCAATTTTGAATCATTTTAATTTTTATAATCCATTATTTTAAGTTTATATTTTTGCATCTTGTTCCTGAAGAAGGCTTTATTATTTAAAAATATTTAATGCTTTTTAAATCTTTGAAATGTAACTAATGTAATATTTTTAAGTAGAAAGTATTAAGAATTATTTCAATATCATTTACAAAATAGTGGGGATGTCAGTTATTGAATAAAAGAGATTATTATTGTAAATTATAAATTTTAATTATTTCAATTTTTAATTATAAAATAATGTAATTTATGTATTTCAGAGTTTTCCATTAACATTTTTCGATATATTACTACAACCACTTAAACTTTTAAGCATAAACATATAGGAAAAATATTGAACAATATGACTCAGTCCGATATATTTGCTTTCAATTTATTACAAACATTCTAAGAATATATTCTTGATGAAACATTGTATTTATGTTTTGCATTTTGTGGTGAAATAATGATGTCTTTGAATTCGAAATACTTTTTCTCAAAATAGGTTTTCAGATTCAGTTGGGATCTAAATAGTCATTCCTATGGGATAATGTCTCGGATGGATGATTTGATCTCTCCTCGTGCATTAAAACATGGCACGCGATACCCGAATCATGACTCAGGCCCTGTTGCTTCCATGGGCTACTTACCCTACTCAGAAATGGGGAGGGAGAACAAAGGAATTTTCCGGATATTACAACCCATGGGAGGACGATAGCTGAATATTTGGAAATGAATAAGAATGAATAAATCATTTCTTTCAGCTGAATTCGAGAAGGCATAGGAAAAAAATGTATTCCTAAAACAAATCTTAATAATAATAAATACATGTTATATTGTGAGAATAATTTTATAAGAAAAATTATTAATATATAAATTAAAAAAGTAATTTCATATAAGAAAATATTTTAAATATCATAAATAGTTAAACAACAAAAATGTTAACTTACATTTATAATATTTACATCATATTGTTTTATACATTAAATTTATCTTACAGTTCAATAAATACAAAGGAAATAACTGCAGTTACAATGTAAATGTTAAGACTTGTATAATTTACATTTAACAATCTTTTAATATTCTTAACACAAAAGTGTAGAAATTAAACAAATAATATGATTAAAATATTAATGTAGTTATGTTTAAAACTGTATTTCATACCAAAACGATTCAGTGAATTATAAATTTCATGGTAATTCAAAAGCTTTTTCCTAAGTTTCGTTACTTTGTTTATCATTCTACATTTAAATTTATTCTTTACCAAATATCTTGTGAATAAGCACATTAATCAACAAAAATTTTCCTTCTAAGAAATTTTGACTATTCTCTATGTAATTTATACCATTAAATATTAAAATGTTCAATTACTTCACTATAAGATACACAGTCTTAACAAAATAACATTGTTTAAAACAGCATGGCTTTACACTTACTTTGTAAACATGGTATTTGTGATAAATTTACAACTTATTTTACAAAATTTGAAAAACAGCTTAAACTAATTTTGCAGAAAACTACCAAACACCAGATGGTTTCATTTTTTAATTTATTCTAATTAAATTTGATCAAATTTTTAAATATTTTCTTTAGAATCAAAATGCACTTAATGTAATTAATATGAATTAGAATTACTATGTGCTTATAATAATATTTAATAAACATAAATTATATTTCATGAATCATGCAAAATAAATAATATACAACAGATTAATTATTCTGCAGGACATATAAAATGTTGTTTGTTTATATATTTTCCAAAATATATAATTAAATGTTAGTTTGTGTGTAATTTATATTTGCATATTATTATCCAAAAAACCCACCTAAATCCTGTTTAACTATTCAATTACTTTTTATTTTAAGATTAATAAGAGTTTCATTTAGAAATGTACTTTGAATCATGAAATAAACCTTATATTAGTTAAAAATATATATATATATAACAAAATTCCATAATTTTAAAGTTATTACAGATATATTTCTTAAATCAGATTGCTTATTGTAATTGACAGTGCACTTTTCAACAACTGCAATTGAAAGTAGTATTCCATTATACCTCTGCAAAATCTATCATTGAAGTGATTGATTATTACGCAGTTTCCGTAAGAAATTAACTTTAGCTTTTAAATAAGTTTTATCAATAAATTATTTAGTTTATAATATGTAAGTAAAATTATTGCACCATTACTTTTTTTTTTTTTTTTTGGTTTCTAAAAATGTAAACTTTTTAACTTACGTGATGCAGATACTTACGACGATAATTACGAATTGTTTTTTCTTTCTTATTACGATGATTATCGTACAAGGGTATAATAGAATTGTCTGCAATTAAATACGCTATGTATCATCAGTTAAATACGCTATGTCCAAGCACATAAAATATTCTTATGACGATGTATTTTAAACATTTTTTATTAACTTTCTACAGTGATTACGAACATAAAATCATCTTCAAAAACTTGCAAGAATATTTCACTTTCTGGTACAATATATTTTACAACTCTTTCCTAATTGCATTTGAGAGGCTCATCTGCCCCTAAGTTCCGTTAATGGGACTACTACAGAAATCTGTGTGAAATCAACCTTTTGTTTTCTTTTTGTTACACCTTCGTTTGTTATAATAGATACTTTTCTATCCATAAATTTGTTCTTCATCAATTTTTGAATATTTGTAGGGCACTGGTTAGCATTTAAATGTTTTTAATTATGACGTGCTGAACTGTAAAAACACTTTTTTTCATAGTTGTATTTTCAATTCTTTGTTGAATTTTGATCTGAATCAATTTTGGCTTCGAAGTTTCCCTACTTGATATTTTGGGAGCTATTTTTGATTCCAGTTTTTGAAGAGAATCTTTTAAATTTTTGTGATTGTTTCTCCTTTATTTGGTACGGCCTCTAGCAAAGTTTCTTTTTCTTTTTTGCTAGACAAAGTTTCTTTTACCAGTTTTTTAGCACATCGCTATACAGAAGTTTTGATTTGTAACTAAATTTCTCGATCATATTTGTTATGCGTTGTTGTTCAACATTTACGATATTGTTTACAATAGCCTTTATTCGATTCTGGCTTGTATCTTGTATCTCAATTTCAGTTTGGATTTCTCTATGACAAAGGTCAGGGTTATGCTTTCGATTAAGGTTTTCTTAAGTAATCTTCAGTAATTTTATTTTTTCACTCACTTTCTTTAAATTTGTTGGCAAACTGTGACCTTGTTTTGTTCTCTTCCAAAAGATTTTCCTAAGTTTTTTTTCTAAATGTTTTCTTGATTTTTGTTTTTTTGTATTCATATAGTTTTGATTCTCCTGAGTATCTTCATTTAGTGGTCTCGTTGATTGAAAGAAATTGGTGATGTAATCCTTTATTGCTTGAATGTTTATATTTGGCTCTGCTTTTTGGGGATTCAGCTTATGTTGATTTTGATAACTTGTAATTTCGTTCGATAAAATCAAAACAATATCAACCTTTCCAACAGCACTTATTCAATGTCGTTTCTTACTGTTTTTTTTTTAATATTGTAAAGAATTTCAATTTTATTAACAATATTTAGATAAAAAAATAATATAAGTACCCAGTTTAATCAATTTAAGACTAGGACTAAAGTTAATGTTTATAGATTAATATAATGATATTAATAAATCAATAAATATACACAAATGTGTATTAGAGTTAAAATTTATTCTTGAAAGGAAACAAATTTCTTATAGCTAATTTAGATTCAGGAATAATATGTGCGTCGTTAAAAATGTCAGCAAAGTTTAAAGAATAATGTTATTACATGGCTGCTAGATTTAAGAAAAAAAGGGAAAGAAATGTCAAGTTGGATATAGAGTAAAGCTTATCAAGTTAAGGTAAATTCAAATTAAAAGAAAATAAATTGAAACAAGAAGAAGCTATCTAGCTTGAAGTAAATAGAAAATAATAATTTAAAATAAAAAATCAAAGCAGAAGGAATAAAAATATATACGTGGTATTAAAAGAATTTAGTGTCCAAAGGATTAAGCAGTTGAAAGAGGACAAGCGCAGAAGTGCAAATTGGACTTTCGAATTTAAAATTGAAAAATTAAAGCAGAAAAGTGGTAAAAAGTCATTTACCCACCTTTCTGTTTTATTTTTCAAAAGTCAAAAACAATCCAAAAATCATAAAAAATAAACTAATATTGCTAAAGTAATTATATTAATTTGTTTAGAAGTGCTTCCTCCAAATAGCCTGGATTGATAATAATTGAATAATTATGATAATATAACAATTTGGCCTTATATTCTTGATTAAAAACTAGGCAAAACGTGAAATTTGGTTATTTAAAAACATGTTAAAAATTAATTAATCATCTGAAGATGCAGAAAGTTGCTGTTCATCAGCATAATGTTTAGTTTAGTAATATCTATTAAATTTCTGAATGTAAATAATTTTTCGGTGCTTGTAGAAAAATTCGGAGTAAAGGAAATTTAATAGCAAAGATTGGGAAAACATAAAATTTTGATTTCGTTAAAGCACATATAAAAATGTATCTAATTAAAGTAACTAAAATCTATAAATCCTGATTTGTTTAGAACGAATTGCTTTAAGGATTGATAAGAAGAGATAAATTAGGCCATTAACTTTTAGTTTTTTTATTTTTCCGTGACTCTGAAAATTGTAAAAATACTAGTTTAAATAGATAATACACAACCCACATGAAGAATTTCATCGTTCTGATCTTGAACAAAATTTAAATCATACACCTAAACAAAGTACAGAACAGCTCCAGACTGATACTACTAGCAGCTAATTAATAGAATAATTAGAAGCAGAGAAAATCTAAGAGATGGAGAATGTACATTTAAATCTCACGTGCTAATGTTATTCATATGGGAACGCTATTGATGTTGAAGACGCTTGTTTAGGCATGTTCGCTTATAACTTTTTTAAAAAATATATTATTGCCTTGGTATTTGTTTTGGCTGTACAAATTTGATGGTGAACACGATAATATCACGTCTGAGTTGTTACTCTAAATTTTCGCATGAAAATAAAAATGTTTATTTTAGATGAAAATAAACGAATATTTACCCTAGCAAGTCTTCCGGGACTATGAATTTAACCGTATAATTTTTCTGCGGTTCTCGCATTCTAGATTATCTCCTGTTTTAAAGATTAGGCAAATTTGAACAAATATCCTCCCATTCAATATTCATTTCTTCCAAACATCAAATCCTGAAGATAATGGCCTGGTGTTATTTAGTCTGTTTAAACTCCCTAATGCTTAAGAACTGGACCTTGACATTATCTGGTCCTGTCGAACTCTTATTATTTATTATTCTCTCCACTACACCCTCTGAAAGAGGAGATAAATCTTCCTCTTCTTGGATTCAGAAATTCTAATAATTAAATGACTACAAAAGATAGCGTTGATAAGTTTATATACAAAATTTTTCCTGAAAATTGGAAAAACCTTTTAGTGCATTTAAATGAAAAGTATATTATTTTGGATTACTTTGAATTCTAATTATGTTGTTGTCGGCTAATTTTAGTTAAATTTTTATACAACATAATATGGCAGAAGAAAACTCCTCAAAAACATTTGAAGCTTCAAATATATTTGGAAAATTATTATTAAAAATAGAAATAAACATGATTAATACATATTAGGAACAATTTTTCCTAATATGTATTATGTACAAATGTTAATAATATGTATTAGATTTGCATTAGAACATAAGTTCTAATGCAAATCTAATATTTATAAAATGAAATTTCCATTTGTAGATTCATTAATGTTATTATAGAATCAATTGAAATTCTTATAAAAAAATTTTGATAGGTGATTTTAGTATTCAAATATTTATTCTTTCACCTTAATTTTTTAGTTATTTAGTTAATCATTTATTTGTTAAATAATCATAATGTAAATTTAATTTTGTTTAAACAGGTAAATAAAAAACATTGTTACTAAAATTTATGATTATTGTAATTAGTAAATATCATGATTTTCCGTTTCCCTTGAATATATTATTACAAAATGTCAAACAAAATTTTTTATTATTAAACAAGATTTATTATTATTAAACAAGATTAAACAGATTGAACAAGATTTTAATTTAAATTCATTTCCAAATATGAGGATATATATTTTGTTATTTTTGGTCGTATATTTGAATCTCTGATATATTAGCAAATCTTTAACAAGATTTTTACCAAACACTTCGGTAAATATCACTTTATCACAGAATACTGTATTGTAGTAGCTTAAGTCTATTCAAAATATATGAAACATGTTTTTGCTATTTCAAACGCAAATAACTTGTGCTCATAAAATTGTTTAGTTTAATTTAACGAATTTTATTTTATTCCTTTTTTCAGTTTTTAAATTTAAAAACAAATTCGTTGAATCAATTAGTTGCAAGTTATTGTTTCAGTAACTCTTAATTTCGACGATTCCTAAACCTCTCTTGAAAAATATCAACTATCCTTCTCATACGATTAATTGTAATATAAAATATACCTCATAAGTTTTATAATACATTTAATTTAATATGTTATATATGCATAAATTATGCATACATCATACTTCAAACAATCATTATAATTACAACTCATTAAGTAAAAGGAGTTTGTCTAAAAATATAACAACATAAATTTTGCTGAACAGTAAATACAAAACTGAAATATATATTGAAAAGTTTTCATGAGAAAACCTTAACTTGATTCTACTTGCAAGTAATAATCTTTCATAAGACTTAATCATTGTATGTATATAAATATAAATCATTTTTAGGAAATATAATCATAATCATTAAAAAAGTATAAACTACAAGTATTAATGTAATTTTTAATTAATTAAACCACTACTTATAAATTTTAATTATTAAAAATTAATCATTTCATTTCTGATCTTGAAATTAAATATTTTCAAATCCCTGTTTTAGCTATAAGCATGCATGTCTCTCTCTCTCTCATTAAAGAGTATTATTATCTTATTTAAGATGTAGTATTTTATTTACGAGACACACGCTGTGAGGATAGTTAATTAAAAAAGGATATTTTTATTCTAAACTAATTACTTGTTAGTATTTATTAGACAGTAAGGAAAAAACGACTACATAGTAAATAATACTCAAGTAAGTTTTCTTATTGAGCAATTTTTTCACATAATAGGTAATTATAATTAACTAAGTAATTAGTCTATTTTTAAGGAACATACACATAAGTTTCTTTTTCAAAAATATTGTAACATATGGATGGAAATTTATTAATTAAAATATGAATTGTAAATTAGACATAATAATTATTTTTATGAATAAACTTCAGTAATATAACCATTAAATGCGAGTAACTTTTCTACTCATTAAAGTATTCTTAGTAGCAAGATTAAAGTTGGAAAGAAATTAATTCATCTTCTCCCTTAATTATGATAAATGTGAAAAAATATTGGTTTCTACATAGATTAATATTTTAGACGTTAATTTTCCTTAAATATATACTGTTTAATTGAAATAAGATCTTTATATCTTGAAACTAGAACTGAAATGAAATAAATTCTATTTGACTAATGACGTATATAAGATTTAAATGTAGTTAGTAATTAACATTAAAAAGACCATAGAATTCATATTTTTCAACTTGTAAATAAATATGTTATGAATTGTTTATGTTCAAAAATCTTATTGTACTTTGAGTTAGATTCCATTATTTTCTCTAGTACATAACTGAAATTTGTTCTTGAGGAAATAAGTATTCAATTTTGTAACAACTTTGTATTTTGAGATAAAAAAAGGTAATTTTGAAAATAAATAAAAAAAAAAATAACCAGATTATAAAAAGATGTGAAAGTTGAATATTTTCTCACCAAAATTTCATTAAAAAAGAAATATTTTTTTTGAAATTAAAAAATTTATAAAATTTAAATCAGGAATATTAGAAAAGTTATATACACGTGAGTTTAAAATATACATGTAATAAAATTCACATAAATAAAAATAAGTACAGCCAATTTTAAATTTTTAATCCATGTATATTAAAAAAAGTAATCAATTATTTAAATCAATGGAAGCAAATTAATGGTTATCAAGCAAAAATGAAATTATGAAACCATACGATAACATAAAGTATATAACATCATAATATGCTGAGAGATTTATAAAATGCATAATTAGTACAGGATATTATACATTGTAAATAATAAAATTTGTGACATTGATTTAAAGAGGAAATTTAGAATTTAAATTTTTACTACATTCAGATAATATATAGATTAACTTATAATTAATTTAACACAATTATCACCAAAACGTTATTTATAAAAATTTTCAATGAGAATATTTAATATGGATATTTAAAGTAACATTTACTAAGAGTTGTAAATGTCACTTTAAATATACTCACATATGAAAACTAACATCTTCTACCTACCTTAGTAAAAAATTAAAAAATGCTATTATTTTTACATATAGCCGTTTTTAATAGAATTACTTTAAGGATTTCGAAGATAATATTGTAGCTCCTCTATCCTACATTCAACGAACGCTTTCTACTGATCTGAAGAAATCCTTAATAAGGGTCAGGACTTGGTGAGTTTCGACAGTTAATGTCCAACTTTTCTTAATGAATCCACTTTTCTTTTGCTTATCTTTTCTTATGTAATGGTTGTTTTAATGTTATTTTGTATTGTGAGTAGAGTTTAAAGTAAAGAAATATTTGTATACTCCGACCTTTTTTACTTCTAAAGTATTTAGTCTCCCTTATAATATTTCTTAGTTGCTTGTTTTTTTAAAAATTCTGCCATGGTTTGTCTCTAGTTCCATTTAAGAAATGAATAACATCTCTTTTGTTCTGAATATATCATTCTTATTGATATTAACATAAAAATGAATTTTCAATTGTGGCGAATGTAGTGATTTTGCTGATATCAAAAGTAATGTCGTCTCATCTGTTCGCAGTTTAATGATTCACTGTCTTCGATCAGTTCTGAAAATTCCTTTTCAGAGATTAATAATACTAATATGTGATTTATACTATCTATCTAATGTATTTTTAATCAGTAGGAATGCAATTTGTTTATTACAATTAATTTGTTTGTATTTCTTATATCTATACCCACAAACAAATTGAAGTGTTCCTTATTTTTTCTTTACCATTGAACTAACCAATTGATTATCTTTTTCCCTCTGAAAATGAGTAATGAAAAATAAGTTTTTTTTAAATAATATGTAATTCAACATTTATTGAAATTTAATCTTATATGGTGCATTAATTCGAAACTATTGGATGTAAATTATCTAAGAAAAATTTGAATTACTGGAGTGTTATTACTCAATGTTCAGGTCAATTTCCTTAAATGTTAAATTAACTATCAGAATGGTAAGTAATCAGATATTAGAATGTTAAATCAACTTGTAGATAAATAACGTATTAGTTTAGTTTACATACTGGGATTTATTTTCATTCTAAATTCCGTTTTCATTTATTAATGCATGATCTTGCATTGATACTACAATAAAATAATATGATATAACATTGTTTTCAACAACAACACACACAAAGATATCAGCAAATCTTAAAATCATAAACATTTTGTTTTAAAATAGACTAATGACTCCAAACACACACACAAAAACACTTAATTTAGAATACACAACAATTTCCCGACATTTGATATATTAGAGATTTACGAAGCACCAATATTTAGCTTCCAGTATTGATTCATGAACTAATATTTAAATTATTAATCAATACTGTGTCGTTCAATTTGTGTTCTACATGAACATTCAATGTGGTTGAAACCTATTCAAAATACATATATTCGAAGTTATTGTACATAAAACATTTAACAACTTTTTCTTTAGTCTCAGAAAATGTGATTCACCTCAATAAAAACAAATTTTATTTTTCCAATATCAATATAATTATATTTTATTTTTTCAAAACCAACATTTTACTTTATTTAAATCAAACTTTCGTTTATAGAATTTATTCTAAAGCGCTATGTTTATATTTTTTCCAGAAATATTAAACTTTTTATTAAAGCCCCATGTGTTTTCGTTTCTTCAAAAGTACGTTAAATTTTTACTAAATCAAACTTTACTACATCATAAACTATGAGTTTTTTCTTTAAATTAAAATAAATTCTTGCATCAACGCGAATTGACGTTGTCCTCTTGTTTATCATTTAGTCCTTTATAGACAGTGCTAAAAGCAGATTCCTCACTTTTCTCAAAAATGCAGAATTCGTTCATTGCTAAAATATATTCTTAAGCTATTCGGAAGACTGCATTTTTTTCCTACGCAAAAGGTCATGTGAATTGACTTAATTTCTTTCAGAAGAAAATTCATCAATCACGGTTTGTTTGAATTTTCCCATGAATAAATTTCTAGTTTATTTAAAAGAAAATATATTTCCCCCACAGAGATCTTTCAGTTTTTAAAATTTTTAAAATTCAGACAAACTAAAGAATTTTGACATATTTTCATTATGATCTATTCACAATTAATTATATTTTAATTCGATTCTCTCCATTAAAGTATAAATAGTGTTTTCGATATTTAGCATAATTAATATTATACTTCGAATAACAGGATGTGTATAGCTATTATTTTTTCATTAACATTATACATTGCTTAGAACAGTAAGTTGTTTATTCATATCGTATTTTACTGAAAAATCGCTTTTATTTGTTATCTACTTCGGTTTTCTAAGTCATCAATGCGGAGAACATCTGCTTTGTAACATCTAGTGTTTCTGAGTATTATAGTTTAACCTTGAATGAGAGAGAAATAATTCTTACAGTAACAGAATTCAAATTTTGACTCTTGAAAATTGTTCAATGTGATAATAAGCTTTTTAAGCGAATATTCATTTTTAAAATTTTGTAATTTCTTTCGATATTTATCATTTTTAGACGCAAACTAAACATCTATAACATTCTAATTCCTTTCGATTGGACCTGTTTCCGTCTTAATAAAAACTTATCTAGTCAAAAGTTTGATTTTATCTGCTTTGTAAAGTTTCACTAATTTCCTTTTTTATCACTTAATGTCATTTTGTACTATGAAAATATTCACGTCCATTTAAAATATTTTGACGAGTATCCACGACTTTTTCTGATTGAAACTGAACTGTCAAAGTTACTTCCTACTTTTGATTTTGTAGGATTTGTGCTATTGGGCGTAATTAAATAAAATATTCGAACTGATATGAAGGATTAACTTAAATTAATACATAATAACCACAAAAATATGAATATAAAGATAAAACTTTGGTTTTTGATTGTTCTAAGAAACATCGTCTCACCACGAGGTTTTAGTTATTATATATATATA
>JAPDSC010064593.1:133098-148142 GCA_026290005.1 Latrodectus geometricus
TCATCTTAAAAAGAGATAATCTGTTAAGCAATCAGAATGACATGTCACGAGTAAACAGTTATCACAACGTGTAATGTTTTTTGTTTTAATTATTATCAAAAATTGAAAGCATTCACAAGCATGTTCAACCTTGAACTGCATCAAGAGTTGCAAAATTCAGTTTATTGAATGATTACGCATATTAGACTAAAGAATGATTGAAACATAGTTGAAGAAATATAAGATAATTAGAACATGCATTTAAAATTCAAAACTTGATTTCCGATACAAATTAACACATGCAAACTCAAACATAGGCGAAAGCTAATCACTGTTGATGTTATAACAATGGAATGAATATACAAATAGATAGATTTCTTTTATTACAGCAAGAAATTTTTTTACAGAAATAACCGGTAAACATTGTGTGTCGAATCAAAATTCAAGTGCATAAACACATAATAAAATAAAATATTGCCATTAGTACAAAATTGCATTTTAGAAATTCGGGAAGTATACAAAATTTAATTTCTTAACTTATGAATACTTCAAAGTAAAAATTACTATGTAATGCAAATATAATTAAAATTTCTTGAAAATAATTTCTTGAATAGATGAGCAGATTACTCCTCTATTTATTATTTTAGAAATTATTTTTAAAATAAAAACTGATATGCAATGAATGTTTAAAGCATATGTTTTGACATGTAAAATAAAATCGTTGCAAAATATCAACAAATATTTTATTACTCAAATGTTTTCATTAATATGCGTGTAAAAATAATGAAAAAATTAAGTTTCTAAAAATAAGTTATAATCATGCATTAAATTCGATTCTTGTTGTAAGTATATTGTTTGAAATACCAATCATTTTTTTTAATTGCGTTAAATATACCGTATATTTTTCAATTATTTTTCACCTATTTATTTGAAAATGCAAACATAGAGGACGCAACTTAATAATTGAACCATAAGTTTAAGAAATGGAACAAATTAGCTGCTCACACAACTATATTACAAATGATATACTAATTTATTTATTTATTTGAAAAGCATTTCTGTGCACATGTAAAAAATTTGAATGAATGTTCCATTAAATGTGCAATATTTTCATGTGGTTGAATTACAAGAAATTTTCTTGTATATTTTCATATTTAACGCCCTTTTTTTGTTGTTGTCGTGTGACAGTTAGGCTAGCAGTATGGGGTACGCTGCTCCACTTTTCCAACATAACTGTAATTTGGTGTGGACTTCGTCAATTCACACATGCTACATGTAAATTCTGATTAATTCGTAATGAGAATCTACTTTTAATTAGTATTTTCGTGAGAAATTTTGAAAATTTACATTTACAATTATTATATTAAAATTAGTGAATGAAATATCTGTTTAATGGATTTTATGTTAAATATTCCAGGGAAACCTTAAATATATAATAATATTGTTAGTAATTGACATTCAGATTTTTACATTTAGTTTTAAATTCCAGATAAATAAAAGATTTTACATTAATATTGGTTATTTTGGATCGTGTCTGGAAGTTGATTTTAGATTTTTTTTATGGTACCTTGCTGAATTTACTGTATAGTTTAATGTTTACTTTAAGAAACAATTGTCCTTTTATTTTTGTCTCCATTACATGAGTTCAATTTATATGATAATAAATTTGCTTTTACTTTTTGGTACTGCTACATCTTGCCATGAATTTCTCATCACAATGAAAATAACCCCCTTCATTCTGGGAACTTTTAAGTGCAACAAAATATACAAAAATTCAAATTTCACAATAAATGTACTCCAAAAAATATTAATATCTACACCTAATTTCCTGACATTTTATTTCGTAAACAGCTTGTCTACATCATTATTGTATCTACATATATTCGTGAAACTATATCATGCTCACTAGAATCGACCCAACAACATCCAAAACAATAATAAAAGTCTTCCGACACGTTGGCCTTTATTCGTGGATATTGACAGAACATATCCTTTGGGAGAACTCGTCCTTCGCAGTGCCTCTGAGCGGCATTCTAAATGCCATTTTGGACATTTATTTCTCGAGATTGAATGCTCGAAATGTCTCTCCTAGCAACTAGTCTTTGTATAAATTTCCTATCTTCAAGAACAATAACGGAGTGTTTCTCTCTAACGAAGCACATGTCGATGAATAAATGGAAATCTCAGAATTGCGACAGACAAAAGTTTTCGATTTTGACTCTGAAATATAGGAAAGTTATTAAATTCTTATTTACATATGCAAAACTGGTTCCTACTTATTTGCTATTTTATGTAAATAGCCGTTTTCTTAGAACATATGAAATAATGTTTCCCATGTTATTCAAACATATACAGTTAGCATGACAAAAACTTTTATTCTCATAAATATAAATATTATTTGATTTTATGATATGATTTTTACCAATGGGTTTTTATGGTAACTATGAATTGCAATAATTTACTTTCTCTTCTACAGATTATTATTACAGCTATAAAAATCATAATTCTGCCTCACTTCCAGAAATAAACTTGTAAATCAAATGAATATTTCAAAATATAGTTTAAATTTGACAGATTGTTTCTTAAGTAGTTTATTAAATAGTATGTGTTCAATATTAAGAGCATATGGCTTTGATTTTGTTCACAAAAATGGGCGCACAAAATTAAATACAGCCTCACCTCAAAAACAGGAAACTATCATTTTTTTTGCAAGTTTAATATGATTAATGTAATTTTAATAAGAGCAAAAAATACTTGTTTTTGCTAAGGAAAAGAAAATATGACATTATTGATTGGATTTCAATTGGGTAATTCATTTAAATTGTTTAATTTAATTTTTCCCATTGCAAATAATAGTCAGAATAAAAAATTTCTTTACAATATTGATAAATAAAAAGGAATCAAAGTCATTTTTAAAAATATATTTTAACGCAATATGGCATTTCTTAAAATGATGTTTAACAATTATTAATAACACATATAATTTTTGATTAATTTTGAATATATTTTGCAAAAAAAAGTTTGATTTCGTGGTATTTATGAAATATATAATACAATATGACACAATCAATGTGTGAAATTTAAAATTGTTCTTTATTTATTTTCAATTACTTATTTTCTTTTAAATAAGTCCTTTTATTTTTCTGAATAAATAAGTTTTTGGTAAAACTTTTGCTTACATGCTTTCTGTAAATTAGTTTATATATTGTTATACATTACAGTGTAAATCTAAACAACAGAGTAAAAATTATATTGGAAAACAATCAAACTTTAACAAACAACCAATTTATAATATTATTGAAAAGAAATTAAATACAAGTTTTGTAAATTAATATTTAATGTAATTAAATATCAAAAAATTTAAAAATGAACATTTGCATATCAATAATACTTTACTCAAGAATATTAATAAATAAACTATAAAATAAATTTCCAACTTAAAATATTCTCAAATATGTTAATTTCCGTCTCTTTGATGTATATAGAGTTGAACTGTGTAAGCTTATTCTTGTTTATGTTTAGTTTTCTTAAATGAGAGAACTTATTAAGATTTTTGTTACAGATTAAAAAATAATTTACCTGAAATATATTATGGAATTAATTAGTATTTTAGATAATATTTAAAAACTTTTATTGAATTTAATAAATACATTGCATAAATATATTATATAAATTTGTGGATAACTAAAGTTCTTTTTAAATGAAAAGTTGGAAAATGTAAATTATTTCTACTGCTTTGAAATTCATTATTTCCTAATAGTAATTATAGTATATTAATCATACTAATTATAGTATATTTTCAAAAAACTATCTGTGGTAAAAATAAACTTACAAAAGAATTAGGAGCTGTTTAAAAATATAAAAACACATTACACTCTGTGTAGATTTACAAAATTTTTATATTCTTAAATTATTTAAATTGTAAAGATTATGTAAATGTATACATTAAAATATTTACATGAATAGAATTTTTTATCCTTATTTTAAGTAAATCAATAATTTTCTAAAGTGACAAGAGAAAGAATGAGATTACAGAAATAATGTCAAGTTATTTCTTAAAAATATAAAATTTATTAAATTATACAATACTTATCAAATAAAGTTTTACTTTATTTTTATATTGAAATTTTATTTAATCTATTAATAAGTTTATTTAATCTTGAATGTCAGTAACTAGTTAAAGTAAGTAAAGTGACAAAATGTGTATTGAAATTCAAGAAAATAATATATTGCGTGGAAATAAACTACCTATTGAAACATTTTTAAGAAGATTAATTATTTTATCATGATACCATGCATTTTATCTTCTTAAATTTACCAAGATATTTAAAAGTCCATGTACACTGTTTTAATCATTAAAGTCTTGCATAAATATATACAAAATAGTCTTCTTTTTTTGTCCATTGTTACTCTAGTAGAAATTAACCTTGATCACTTCCCACCTCCAATGTATTTCTCTTCATACATGTCATCATCATTCTTCATTTTATAAAGGTTTTGTATTATCTTTATTTGTATTAGCTTGCTTTTTTATATTAAAATTTTTTTCCTAAAGTATTATAGTTATTTTATTTTTGTTAATTAATCAATTTTTCTAAATACTATGCATCTTGTATACACTAATAATTTTATTTTTTTTATAATTTTTTAAAGTGTTCTATTCAAAAGGTATTTTATCAACTTGAGAAATATGTTATAAAATAAAAATTAAATTAATATAAAGAATATTAGGTAGTTTTAAATTCTATATTTATCTTTATATCGTTTTTTATTTGAGGTAAACGATGTAATTTATTTCTAACACATGTTTTTTTCATTGTAAATTAGATATTTATATACTTTTAAGACAACCTCAATAATAAACATTAACAACCCAAAGTGTGTTAAACTATTGGTTTAAATTTTAAAAACATTATTACTCCTTTTCGAAAATTTTATTCAAGCAGTTTTAATTTGTAATGTTATTTAATATCTTAGAGCACTTCCCAGCTATATTTATTATATTTCATTATTTCACTGTCACAATTCAAAGACAATTTATCTTTGAATTTTTAATAAATAAAATTTATCTAGATATTCGAAAAGCACAAATATTGATAAACATAATTTTCATAAAACTATCTCAGGGAATATAAATTTAATGTTTTAATTCATTATAAATTTGCAGTATTTTTTTTATTTCATTTCCTTTTACAGTCCAGCAATTGTTGAGTCGCCTCCTTCATTATAAATTGAATATTTTTTAGAAAAATCTTCTATATAAGAAATGATATCAGTATAATCTCGCAAATTCTTTACTTTACTTAGTAAAACAGATTTTCAGTTTTCCCGGAAATCTTGCTTATTTATTAGAAAATAAATCCCTCTATTTCATTCAATCAAGATTTTATATCTTTCAGCTTATATTCAAATCACTTTCACACTTTTTGGACAAAATAGTTTTATATTATTTTGAAATTGATCGAATCATTTGACATCTTTGAAGGAAATAGAACCAATTTTTTTAAGTAATTATTATCTTGTGTACAAAACCTTTAACTTCCTTTCTACTACTAACATGATATATAAATTTGGAATATTGAAATTACCAGGCAGAAGGTACAGGATCATCAAACTGTATGAACATACTCGTACTAAACGCTACATTTTATGCAGAAACTTTTGCATTTCATTTCTCACTACCAAATTTAAATTACAATTTTTGTCATATTATTTTGTTTGAAACAAATTTTATGTGAATTCAGTTAAAATATGAATTGAGGTGACATTGAATTTCTATCTCTGTTTAATATGATATAAATAATGTATCAAATAAGTAATAATAAAATAATAATGTAAGCAAATAAGTTAAGATTACTAGATTAAGAGCAAATTAAAAATTTGCATAGAATAATGAAAAATTGCTTTTAGAAAGGATTCTAAAAAACCACATTTCTTTCGTTTGTATATATTTCTAAATAAGCTGTTTACAAAAGCCTAAATGTATTGTATAAAATAATTAACCAATGGATATGATTTTAAATTGTAAATTTGTCATAATATTGAACTTGGAAGAGGCAACAGTGTTAAAAGGATTTATATTTAATTCACATTTTTAACTGACTTTTTAACTTATTTTCAAAATTATAATAAACTGAAGAAATTTGTTTTGGATCATAGTTAAAATCATTTACAGCTACGCCTTATATAAATATTTATGTAGGATTAACAAAGTTTTTTGAGCTATGATGGATAATTTAAGTTTTTAATATTAAGAATTCATAATAGATTTAAATTTTACTTTATTATTTATTATTTTTTTATTTAAAATAATATTATAAACATTAACAAAATTTAATTTTTTAAAAGAAAAAGAAAAAAAAATAAAGATAATGAAATCATCTAACACAATACAAAGGCAAAAACGTATCAACAAAGTTAAAAAAAAAATAGCAATTGGAAAGTGATACAGTTTTGTATCATATACATATTAGTTTCCTTTTAATTATATTTTAAAAGAATATGAATAACTAACAGCAAAGGTTTTTGCTGTAAAAAGATATATTACATTTAAATGTGTTTGTATGAATGTTTATGTATACATATATATATATATTAAAATTATTAGAATATGCTAAATTTTCAATTAATGTATTGCTTATAATAGTGAAGTAGTAATTTTTTTTCAAATGTGGTAATTTATAATATTGAAATCTATTTATTTGAGAAATAATATACTTAGTGGTACCTAAATACATGCTTAAAAGTTACAGAAAATCATTATAATAAGAACAAAGATAATGAAAACAAATGCCACTATTACTTGATAATACTAAACATCAGATTATAATGCGTATTCAAGTTTCCTCTGGTAGCTCCATCTAATTTTATATTGATCACTTGTGAAAAAATATTTGAATTGTCGGAAGTTTTATAGAAAATATAAGAAAACTGAAATGCAAAAACAAACTTTTCAATTTTTGTAAACGAGTCGATCTTGCCGAATTATTTTGAAATGGCCTAAAGCTCAAACTTGAAATACTACGTAACTCTTCAAATTAAAATTTTGTAAGAAAACAAAATATACAGATCATAAATTTAATTACATTCTCCAATAAAGAAAAATTGACTAATTTAGCTGTAATCTTGGCAGATTTTTAATCAAACTTTTCGAATTATTACATATGAAAGATGGCTGTGTAGATAATTTAAAATATATATATATATATATATATATATATATTTAATTTCAGCTTCCATTTATAAATCTAGCTAATCTATATTGTTTTCTGTGTACATATTATAGTTTTCTATCTCCTAATAAAGATAAAAAAAAATATATGATATAATGGAAATTAGTATATTTTTAGTTTTAGCATAAAGTGAGGTTTATTATATAATACTCTTATCTATTACATTAATAATATGAAGTATATTTCACCAATATTAAAAATACAGTAAAACACATCCTTGTTGTATCAATAAAATGTAATTTTAGTTATTTAAATAATTTGCTGGTCACAAACATATCTGCTTTCAAAGTTCTACTTTTTAACTTAATACCACAAGCGAGGTAATTTTTTTTCAATTTTAATCCCAATTAATATTTCTGTAATCATTTATAGTTTACTTGTTTAGAGAAGAACGTCTTTTCAACACAGTAACATCTGATAATGAATTAATTTACCCGAATGTGCTGTTTGATGAGATGCCGTTTATAAAGACGTTGAGACTATTGAACAATACTCAAAAGTGCGAGCAGAAAGGATGCTTTTCAACTAGAGAGAAAGGATTTCCTACCTTTCTCAAATCGGCATCTATTCAATATGAATTATCCAACAGATTAGGAAATTAATCTTCAGACATTAGTTCAAAATCTCATGAGACACACCGTTTGAGAAGATTGCTTGTCCAAAAGCTCATTTATTCCCAAGTGGATGGGAGATGGCTAGAATTACGAGAATTAGGAGCGCATTATGGAACCTGTTTAATTTTCCATGACAAAGAGACAATACATGTCGTTATTTATGTAAGAATATGTAAGAATTTGTCCTATGGTATGCACAAAGATGTGTAACTTCTGGTATAGTTAAGAAATGTAAAGTTTGGAAAATGTTAATCATAATCTTTCATCTGAAGGATTTGCTAATTTTCCAAGAAAAGCTTTTCTATAATTACTTTCCATATATCATAGTACAATATTGATGATAACGTTTGCAACGAAGATTTTTACGAGAATATTTGTTATAGACATTATTCTTGATAAGGATTTCTACAGTACGAAAATGAAGTGATCTTCTTATTAAATAGAGAGCATTTATTGTTGGCCTTTATATTAAAATAAGGGAAACATGTTTCGAGATTTTTAAGTGTATAATGTGATATCAAGAAAATATTTTCAGTGTTTCAAACCAATTATTTATAAATAAAATAAGTTCTAAGTCACAAATGTTTATGTTATATTTTAGAAAATTATTCTTATTAATGTATGGATATTATATCTATAATTTACATCAAGACTATAAAAAACATTTAATGAAAAACAAAACATCAATAATTCAAAAGAATATCATCTAAATTATTTAAAAATTATAGATTTTTAAGCAATTTTATTTTGAATTTATCCATAAAAATTCAATTAAAATAAAATAAAATAATATACCATGTTATTCACACAAACTTTTTTACACAAAAATATAATATATACTTATTATTAAAAATATTTCCCAAACATTTGAACAAATAAAATATTTATTTTTAATAAATAAATAGAATACTCGAAGAAAATAAAATATGTTAAAAAGTTTTTCCCCTTTTTGTAACATATTTATTTAAAAAATATATTCTTGATTGATACTCAAGATAACACATCTTAAACAAAAGAAAATATCTACAATGAATGGTATTTCTACAGTGTGCATAACATTTAGTAAGAAACAAGAATTATTCTAGAATCCAAGCAACAAACTAAATAATCATGTTAAAAATCATAAGATAGATTCATAACTTTAAAAGAGAAAATTTAATTTATATTTAATTTATATATATAGGCAAAATGACATAGAAATGTAGTTGCACAACATAATTAATCATATGTTCTTAACTTCACATAATTTTCGCAAAATTAAAATAAAATTATGATTAAATGCGCATAATTAATCATAATTTTTTAAAACTGAAATCACTTTTTCAGGTTAAAAAAAATTATTAATTTTAAGATTTTAAACTGAAGCAATAATTTAAACTACATTATGTCAGACAACATGTTATTCATAAATTATGCTTTAAGTGTTAATGTGACTATTAAAAAATTAACTATTAGGATGTGCTAATTTTATAAATAGTAGGAAATAATAAATAAGCTAATAAATGTATAGTTAAACTTAAGTGTAAATACTGTACAAATATAAATATTTCAGAATGCCCTCAAATCATATTAATATGTGAAGAAAATTTAAAGCTCAGAAATATGATATCATTACAATTATTTCTTAATAAGTATTTATTATTTTCAAAAGAATTCATTTTGATATAATTTTTGCTGTAAAATTTAAATGTCATCACTACAGTATTTAAATTAGTATATGAATAAATTTCGAACATATTTCATCTTTTTTGAAAATTGTATAATTTTAAATTAACAAATTATATTCTGAAAAATGTTAGTCTTTAAAAGATGAATGACATCCTTTGTTAGAACTTAATAGTTTTCATAGAAATTATTTTAATTAGCATCCTTTAAAGTATTACAACGACCGTTAAAATAAGAAATTTTAAATAAGAATCTTTATCTATATTATTCCCCGAATTATTTTATTTACTTATATAACTAATTGCGAACAAAATTGATGTCACAATTTTTTTAAAAAAGGGCAATCTTTAAAGATTTAAACCATTATTTTCAAAATATTTGATTTAGACACAAAAAAAATTAGTTTAAGAAACATAAAAAACGTTACAGAAATTCAAAGTTTTTTTCTGTTGTACCTCAAATCACATTAATGACATGATATTTAATGGAAAGTTTAATTGACTGACAAAATGTTTAGCAAAAGAATAAAAAATTTTCTTTGGATTCATGGAAAATCTATCAAAAGTTGATAATAATAATAATAATAATAATAATAATAATATATATATATATATATATATATATATATATATATATATATATATATCACTTTAATTTTAAATCAATATCATAATACACACATGTGTAATGATAAAATCTGCCATAATTTAACAACTAACAAGTTTCTTTATGGGTAAACTTTTTCTTATTGATTCTTAAATTATTGCTTTAAATTCAGTTGGTATTGCTAAAATTTTTATTTCTCTAATTAGATACAATATAATCTAATGTATTTGGTTTTAAAAATTGATGCTTTAAAAATATGTAAGCACTTTATTATATTTTCTTTATCATTCTATGACTTATAATAATTTATGTAATACGATTACCTAAAACCAGTAAAATGAGTAAATATAGTTTTCTCATTTAAAATTATCTTTTTCTATAAGTATTTGACATCGTTGCTAAAAGATTACATATTTCAATAGATAGCTTTTCATAAAGTTATCTGAATTTTAAGTGTTTTTCTTCAGGAGTCATGAATATGCAAGGGCATAATTTTATCTATTCCTTTAAAAGAAAATAAAACAAAAATTTCTCATTTTGCTTCTGAAAGCATTTAGATTCTTCTTCTCCTGTACTTTGTTCAATTTGCTATTGAAAACATCTGTCAGTATATTGCTTACGAATATCCTTGGGTCACATTTTTAATGCTGTTTCTCGCACGATAGGAAAATAGCGTCAGCTGGTAGAAACGTTCTCCTGTTTTCTCTCGACAAATCGAAATGGGAAAGTGTTAGGTGCAGTTGAAGAGCGCAAAAATAAGTTAATGTCAATTTTTCTCGGAAATATTTTCCTTATCAGATTTTCTAAGATATATTTATCTTCCTGAAAATTGAGTTACTTTCTTCGCTTTCAGTTACTTTGCTAATACAGATGGTATAGATGGCATTATTTTTTAAACTCCAGGACGTTTTAAATAAAATATACCTTAGAAATAATGATTTCATCATAGTTCTAGAGCAAACAGAAAGTCAAAAGTTCGTTGGCCTATTAAAAATAAAACCTTACATTTTAGCATCAAGTTACCTTTCATTTTAACTCCTGTTATATTAATTAATGTTATTAATATCCAATTTATAATAAATAGAAATTAATTTACTATTGTTCTTGAAGAATATATTTAGCAGTTTATATCCTTTAGATTGGTGAATTATAAAATCATAATTTAAAATTATAACTTTCTTATACCATATTTCATAATACTAATTAATTGTTATGTATATAGAAAATCAAACCAATAAAATTAAATATTTCTCTCAAACCAGTTGAAAGACATTCTCTACCCAATTTCAATAATATCAAACATAGGATTTTATATAATATGTGTGCAAGTTAATAAAATTACATTCTCATATAAAGAATAGCTTTAACCACCAGTTTTTACATATTTGGTTAGAATGATGATTGATTAATATTAATCATCATTACTCTATTTGGTTAATCCTGTTTTCCAACATTCAACTAAGTATATTAAAAAATTTCAAAATATTAATAACCTGTTTAAATATTTTCATATAAAGTTAACGATTTTTTAAAAAAATATAGTTTCCTTTTTGTTTACGAATGCATTAAATTTAATTGAAATTTAAAATGAGCGATTGTTTTATAAAAAATATAAAATTAACAAATATTGCTGAATAAACTAAAATTCATCATAAATATTTCGGACTTTTTTGTAAACATTGAAGGAAAATTCAAGTAATGACAGGATTCAACGAAAGTAGCAAACATTCGTACTCTGTTCTAAAACTTATAATTCATACTTTAATTTAAAAAATTAAAACCAACAATAGGATCTATTTTAAGGAAATCTATTTTTGCACTGATATATAATGAATTTTTTACTCCATTAATTATATTCTTACAATTTTTGAAACTATAGACTAATTTTTTCGTAAATGATTTTAATAAAATAAATGTAAGAAATTCAAATATTTTCTAAAGAACACTTTTCACGCAAAATATTTCATAATAAGATGAGACATACTTTAGAGATATAATTTTTTTTCTTGCATTATTGTTCCATCACAAAAACGAAAATAAATAATCGAATGAAATTTCTTTATATTCAGAAAGCATCTTGAAAAAGTTGGTTTTAGAAATGATTCATTTTGAATTCATATTGCTACTTTTAAGAACAAATATTTCTATACGCAGCAAATTGAAAGATATATTGCTATTCTAAAGCTTTTTATGTATTTTTTCCTACATAAAGCATCCATGATCCTTGAAAAGAAATATAGGGAAGATTAATTCCTTTAGTTCATTTTTAAGAGAGATTTCCTTTATGTGAGATAAATTTCAATTAAAAAGAAAATATTCATGTGAACGCTTTTTATTATGGAAATAAATACAAGCTTTTATTAATAAATAATAAATCCTTCCACTTTTTTTAGATAAATTTTAGATTTTTCTCTCATTACTAACTAGTTTACTCTGTGATTCATGATAAATAAAAAGAAAAATATTAGTTTTCAGATTTGAGTGCACTGGTGCATTTCTTACATTTTTAGTTTATATATATTCAATTGAAATTAGAAATTCATAAGAAATTATTGAGTTCTTATCAAGTTACAAACAGTTAAACTAAATTTTCTGAATTGTCATTTATAAATATATTTCCCATTTTAATTCTCATTTTGAGTTAAAAAAAAAACTTTCAAAATTACTTAACTTTTTGACATTCACATATGATAATAATTATTTGAATAATACAGTGTTACAATATTTATTGAACAAAAAAAAATAACTACATAAATTACATATATTATTTGTGAATTCTAGTATAGAACACGCAATTAATATTTTATATTATTTCATGATCTATATTGGTATATTTTTTTCTGAAATGGGTACATTTTCATAGTATAAGATGATTCTATCATATATACTAGTAAAAATTCTTTATTTAAGCAAATATGTTCAAATTTTAAATTTTCCATTCCAAATCCCTTTTAATTTCCACTTTCATAAATATGAGGTTCTTCTAAGGCAATTAACGAACAAAGGCAGGAGTGATATAAAAAATGGAAACATAAATCATAGGCACTTTTCTACATTGTCAGCAAATTTCATGATGAAAATACATAAGCAAATTTACATAAATTGTTAGAAAATTTCAATGCATAACCTTTAACCTGAATAAAAAGTATTCATTATTGACTTATAACTGAAACAATACTAATAAGTATTATGTTGCAGAAAGAAGTTTTATTATTTTCTAAGCATCCTGATTATAATCCATAGCAAATGAATTATAGCAGTTGTTATGAACCGTATATTCTTGAAAATTATTTCGCATTTTCTTCTGAACACATTAGTTTCCAAAATATTATCTTCAGTTGAACATTCACTTTAACCGTTTGAGTGCTGAAGAGTTTTCTTATATTTATGCTAAAAGTGCAGATTGAAATGCGTAGTAATTTAATTAACAAAACAAGAGAAGTGCTAACGCGCTTCTCCGCATTTTTGGCGCAAAACAAGCGAAGCGCGATAGCTCTTCTTCGCACTCAAATGGTTAAAATTAGATTGTGAGTGCAATGCTAGTTCAATAATGCAATTGCATTTTGACAAAATAATAAACAATGAATTGAAAATTGTCAAATTTCCTACAGGACCAAGCTTATAAAATTTCCTCCTCAGTGAGTGGTGTGAAGTATTCAATCAACTCAATTTTTCGCATCTTTTCTACCGACATCTACTATTTTAAGAATCATTAATATTTTTGACTTTGGATTAAAATTTATTTGTTGGTATTATATTACAGTTTTTGTATTAAAAAATATCATTAATTTAAAATTTATTAATACATATAAAATTGGTATTTTTAATTAATATTTTTTGTGATATTTCAGCCCAGTACAATTTTTACTGTATTCGATGATTCAGATATTAGAAAGTTAAGAGAGAAATAATTTTAAAATACGAAATGTCTCTGAATGAATCTGTAGTACATTTCCTTATGTAAGTTGCGTTCAAGTATCCAAACGTTTTCGGCAAGTTAACCAAGCTATTAAAAGTATTCAACATCAAGACACAATTGAAGTATAATGTAATTTACTTTCATAAAGTTAAATCATCATTGCAGCTTGATCAGTTCAAAAATACTATTTAAAAAACGATACGTATGAAATTTGTATGCTAAACTAAACAATTCATGAATGTGTATTTCGGTAATTTAATTAGAGAAACTTTATCTTTTGCCGCTAATACTGTCAAGAAGTCAGAGGACTTTACTTCGGATTGGGAGGTCCTGAGTTCGAATCCCTGTTCAGACATAGATGTATTTTCTCTCTCTTTTGTCTTTGTCCTTTTCTTGTATGAAGGGAGTATAAATAATTGCCTACCCCACATATTGGTACCTATGGCATGTGTGTACTGAGAAAGTCGGACTACACCCTAAATCTTGGTTCAGTTGGAAAAGTGGAGCAGTGCACCTCATATTCTCCACTCGACGACAAAAGGAAAAAACACTGCCTTTTGTGTGAAAGTATTTTTCCGATTCATTGTTCTTTATGAGATTTTAAAAATATGCAATTAAAGTTTTTAAAGGAAAACAAAAATTAACTGCAATATGTAAGAAAACACTATGAAACGTTTTTAATAAATTGAATTTAGTAAATTTATTAAATCGATTTCATTAAGCGGTTAGCGGAATTGAGTTATTAAATGAAATATTAAGTAAACATTTACATTTTTATTATATAATTTTATTTATTTTTTTAATTTTTCTCGATGAAATAATTAAAAATATTTATACACATCATTGAGATAAAATAATCTTTTAAATAGGATAATCTCAAAACATCTTCCAAAATATAAGGATAATTACAACACTTCACTATAATCGATAAACATGCGTTTGAAACAGGAGAAATTTTTCTATCCAAAATTACCTAATCTAACTTTGACTTAACAGAAGAAGAAATATTTTTTCTCTTTTAAATCAAAT
>JAPDSC010064593.1:148542-159915 GCA_026290005.1 Latrodectus geometricus
AGACATTTTACTTTATGGAGCATCCCAATGCGGCAAGTTCTAAGTTAAATGTTTCTTGCCCGGGGAGATAGTTCCTACTTAAGAAGGCTCCCAGGAGCCATATATAGACGTAAGATTCCACCAAAGATGGCTGGTTTTCCTCAGAAATACACATCGCAGAGCATTGGTGGATAAATACTCCCATTCCTTAATTCGATGCTTACTTTTTTGGCAGACCATTTTGAGCTAAATGGATTTCGCAAAAATCTGTCCCCCTCTCTCCATATATCTTCCTGCCAAAAAGGCATCCGGGCATCGTCAAATAATCGGGAAATTCCACCACTGCAGTTTTATTTGCGAGGCCTCTTTTGTGGCGAGCGCAACAATAGCCTGGCAGCAAAATTTGTCCCTTCTAAATATAATACGTCCTGCCCTTTGTTAACAAGCTCTATTGTTCGCCCCTTCTTCCGTTTAATCTCATCCAATATCGGAATTTTTAGTTCTTCTTTTCAGCACCCCCACACGCTCTCCCTTGTGTACAAGGAAGAAAGATCTTGTGGCCAGCAGCTCCCGTTTTCTATTCATCGCTGCAGTCGTCTATCGGGTTGCGATTTTGCTTTCTCCTTTTTTTTAGGAAAATGGGGAAAAGGATGTATATATATATATATATATGTGTGTGTGTGTGTAAGTTAATACTCATGGAGATTTTCTTCAAAACAAAAATCACTGTTCTTTTGTTGCTAGGAAGAAAGAATTTTCAATATTAACATTTTGTCTTAGTTTGTTCATGTTTAAATAATTACACAAGAATTGATGAAATCTTTGAAAGCGTCGCCAACTTTACAAAAGAAAATGCTGTTGTTAATATCTTAGATGATATTTACTTTTTTGTTTAATAACGTAGAGGCTTATATTTTTATAACCTAATAATTGAAATTTTTATTAGATTATAGTGTTAATAGTTATCATAGTAATCCCCTCAATATATTTTTCCATTTGTATCTCACTTACTTTTTTACCGTACTTCTGTTTTTCCAATTGAAAAATTATCTTCCACCATTTCACTGTAATTGAGTTTTTAGATTCTTTGTTGGTCTTTTTACTCTTAATTTTATAAATCAAATTTAATTTTGAATTAATAACTTCCTTAAAAAACTGACAATAAAGGCAAGTTTCTTCTTAGAAACGAGTGACCATAATCCGGAGAAATTTACCTAATAACAAGAATTTTATTATTTACCAAATGAATGAAAATAGATTCAATAGAAATGCAAAGTTATAATTTTTTTTTATTTATTGAATATGATACAGTTCTTCTCCAAATTTTACCAGAATATTACAATTAGTAAAAATCTATAAATCAGTTTTTTATCACATTTAAGCCAGAGTTTATCAAAAGCTTATAAAAATGGTTTAAATTTTACCAGGATTTTATTAAATTGCCAACAGTTTAACAGATTTGTCAAATTATTGACAAAATTCGATCAGTCTGGTAAGCAATGACTGACTGATCAAAGTTTCTGAAGAGTCAAAGAATTTGATCTCCCAATTAGACAAATTCTTCATAAATTCCATGACTCGAAGAAATTTAATTCTTCCCGTCATAGAATTTATTAAGAATTTATATATGTAATTATTGAGAATTATATATAATTTACAGAAAAAATATTGTTCACCTTCAAGTACTTAAAATTTATCAAATATTTCTGATAAAATAAATAATTATGAAACAGTAAGTTTGATCTTAAATATATAGGTTTCTGAGTTATATATAAAAAAGTTGAAATTGGTACTTCATTGAAATTTTTTTATGTCAAAACAAGGTAAACATAAGTAGCAAATCTAGATGAAAAAAATTATATGAAAACATGTGGGTAACATCAAATACTGCGAGAGCAGGAATTTGCTAATGGGATCTCGCTTCCACTCCAAACCATTTCTTTGAAACTGCATTTTATTGAAGAATTAACTAAAACTAAATAAGTGAGAAAAACATAACAAAGCAGAAAGTGATCAAGCTTTTTTCTTCATTTAAAGATGCTCGGAATAGTATTAAATATTTAAGATTTTTTTCATCATTAAAAAATTTAAATTATCTCTATATAATTATTTAATTATATAAACAAGAAATTTTGTTTGGTCCAAAATGATTTCATTTAACAAATAAAATTCGTAAGCGTTTGCACCTTTTTATTGCCAATCCAACAATAATATCATTATATATCACTTGAGATCACAGAAAAGGATCAAAACGTTTATACTTATATATTTATAAATTTATTAACAAATTTGTGTGTTAAATTGATAAGATGGGCATAATAAATAGCTAAAGTATATAATTATTATTTAAATTTTTAAATCAAGTTAAAAATAATTAAAGGAAAAATGATTGTATCAAACATTTACACATTAATATAATTAATCTCAATTAAACGTCATTTCTTTGATATGACCTTTCTATACCGTTTCTTGAAAGTCTCTTTAAAGATAATTCACAGCTATGTCTAGAATATTTTACAAATATTAGATTATGCTTATTTAATATCACTAATAAATTAAGTAAATAAACTAAACTGTTTTTAGAATAAAAATATTTTAATTGTTATTGTATCTATCTTATTTACAGCTGAAATGTTGCCAAATTATTTTTTATATATTAAAATTGAAAAATAACTGTTAAAATCATTGAGACTTAAGCTTAAATATTGAAATATGATTTTGTCAAATCAAACTGGAAAATGAAATTCCATAGGAAATCAAATTTATATTGGGAATTTAATAAATATTTTTATTAACTTTAAGCCATCTTATCTTTATTGAATTTTATTTAAGTTATTTTAATAAATTCTCTCAATACAATATATTTAAATTAATCAAAATAAATGCAATACAATATAATAATCAAGACAACTTACAACAATAAAAGAAATAATTAATACAACTTATATTTAAATATACAAACATTTGAATGTAACTCTCATATCAGCTTCTATATTCAAACATAATTTTCTTATAATTATAAAAAAAATTAAGAATGAGGCACCGCTTTAACTTAAGTTAATGTAAGAGGAAGATATATTTGTTGTATCAATAAACGATATTACAAATTTTACTCTTGCGTTTTTATATTAATTATAATCTAATTATGATAAAGAGTTACTTGATTATATTTTATTTGGAATTGCTCGAAGGTTATAAGATCATAACGTCATAAATATTCACAAAATTCCTAATAAAATTCAAAATGTATGCTTTGAAATTTAAGAATCATATACATTTAAATTGAAATGTTTTACATTTTCATGAAACTAAAATGAGAAAACTAAATAATAAATAAAATAAGTTTTCCAAATTTCTTTTAAATGTAATCAAACACTGACATATTTTATTTAAAAAATGTATTTTATGTTCTTGATTTCGTAATTACTTAGGAATTCGTTGTTCGATATGAATCAATGTTTAGAAAGATTCACTACCTCTAATAGGAACTGCTTAAGGTCTTTCTGGTTTAAAAATCCTCAAATTTTGATAAAATGTGACGGCAAGGTTATTTAATATTCTTAAACACGAAATCATTTAAATTAAGCTAGAGAGATATTTGCGAACTAACCCTTTTTAGGATTTTTAAATTTAAATGGATGAAAAAAATGATATCACTTAACATAAAAAAATTTTTTTTTAACTTCTTAAGAAAATATATTTTCAAAACAGAAATTTTTTATGTAATGTCTTTATCATTATTACATATTTACATACACATATAACCATATGTATGAAGCTGATGACATTACGCATGTTGAAAATCACTTAAAATTGTAATAAATGTTATTGACAAGTTTATGATATTCTTTTGTCCTGAAAAAACTATTACTTTTCTCTTGTGCGTGACACAAAGGCTCAAATCTATTGGTCTTGTTGACATTAACTTGAAAAAAACGCAATTTTCAGATCAATCACTGACAACACATTAATACACTAAAGTTTGTCAATATTGTGTCTTGTTTAATCTGTGAGCTGAAAACTGTTTTACTTTTTATTTTCTTTATTGAAGCTTGAAAAATAGTACACTTAAGTTTTACACTAAAATGCTGCACTAAAATAATGAAGATATTAATTAAGTGTGACATTTAAGAGATAGTTAGTAAATGTGTTATGTTGTCATTATTTTTTAGCTAACCTTGCTTCAGAAAAAAACTTTTTTCACATTACATTATTAGTCATAATTTGAGAGACATTTCATATTGATTTTTAATGATTGACTTTTTGTACAAAATGCTTTTTCCATAATAATAACTTTCAAATATTAAAAACTCAAAATAATAGAAAAATATATTTAAAATTTATTTTGAATCTGTAAATGTGATGTTAAGTTAATACAATTAAGAATATCACCTTCAACTATGTAAAATTATATATTATTTCTTCAAATTCTAACGTTTTTGGTTTTCAAAAATTTATGTTATGATTGATAAATAAATATATACATTTTTAATATACCTTCAACTATGTAAAATTATATATTATTTCTTTAAATTCTAACGTTTTTGGTTTTCAAAAATTTATGTTATGATTGATAAATAAATATATACATTTTTAAGGGTATAAGATAAGGATATATATTAATTTATTATCCCATTCTTAATATTTTTAGAATTTAACGAAACTTGAGTTTTTAAATCTTGAAGTTTATTAATCATAGAAAATGGGATAATATGTAATTTTGTATTAGAATTTTTGTGCATGTATTAATTCAAACATATTATTACAATGTCTTATTTCCATATTTTTTCAGCACCAGTAATGCAAAGAATTATTTATTTTATCTTAATTATTATAATAAATATTATAATAATAAATGTGTCCTCTATATTCTTTTTTATCTTTTATGTAACAAACAATTTAGAAATATTTTTATCGCTTTTTATTGACCTCAAGTATATTTCTTTTTATTTATTCAAAACAAAAGTGCAGAAACGAATTCACACCATTAAATTTTATTGTAAATAATTTGAAAGAAAACTATTTTGTCTTTTGCTGTAAAATTCCAATAAAACACCAAACAATATTCAATATCACAAGCATTACATAAAATGAGGAATTTTCTACAATTAAAATAGATTAGAAGTGACAAACATGCACAATTTTACTAATTTTCTCATTATTATCTCACTCTCTCTCGTCCTAAAATTCCTAACTATTTCTCCCTAATTAAATTTTTTTGAATAAAGGTGTAAAATTGTGAGCGACCAGATAACAAAAAAATAATATCTTCAAAACAGCTTTTAGGATTGTAATTAATAATTTAATAAAACAAAAAAAACTTTTTAAACGTTTTAAATTAGATATTATTTATATGTAAATCTTATATAACATACCAGAAGAATAATTAAATCTATTTATTTTGCAGTTTTTACATCGTCATCTATTCTTTTAGCAAAGTATTAATATTTTCTTTAATAATTATTAAGTATTTTCGAAAGGCTATGTTTCGTACATAAATACAAACTTAATTTCAGCTAAAAAAAAAAAACTAATATAAGATTTTGAATATATTGTTAATATTTAAATAATTGTAATATATATAATCCTTTGTCTTTGATCCTATGAAAATTCCTTAGTGTTTTGCTCGTTCCGCTCGTTTCTCGTAGTGAGTTCGAATTCCGGACCAGACAAAAATCAATCGTGTTTGCTAATGGCTGCTAGAGCTTTTTATATATGTCATGTGTGCAATATCCTCGATGTGAAACGAAAACCTCTGAGGGTGCCAGGTCAAGTCTTCTACTTTGTTCCTATTTCTAAATTACAAAGACCCTACTTGAGATTTAATAGTCTTCAGCACTCATGGTTTGTTTAATGGAAACTGTATATTACCCTTAGAAATGGATCAGTACTCTCATGCAATGGAATCCGTTGGACTTCGTGTAGGCTTTCTTGCACCAACGGGGAGAATAACAACTTGCCTGCGTAATCCTAGAGTGGAAGGCTGTAAAATTTTATTTAAGAATCTCTTTTCGGTGAATAATCGAGACTATATACTGCTGATAATATGGGTCTCATATAAAATGAAAAAATGTACAGTATGATTAAAAATATAATAAATTGTACAGAAATAAAACATTTATTATGAAAAAGATCTATTTGAATTCATTTCCTTACCAAGAGCGATAAACTGAGATGAAACATAGGATCGATCAAAATCTATAATTCTGAGTAGATTCTAGAAAAACTTATCGATTTTTAGTTCTTAATAACTTTTAAAACGATGTTAGACATGTTTTTAAATTAAAATATATTTGCGTTAATAATTAAATGAAAGAAATGGATTATTTTCGAACTTTGTATTGGATACGTTTTTCTTTTGTATTGCGGCTTCCATCATTCTGGTATAGCTCTTTTGAACTGTCTTGGTACAGGGAAGCTAGCTGACGTAAACTTCACATTCACGTGTTTGTTGACATATTTTATTTGCTTATGTTATAGTTTTTAATTTAAAATCTGCTGTGTAACTTAATCCATTTTTGTTTGTATATGACGATATACGAATTTGAATATTTTCAGAATGAAGCAGGTCATGTAAAGACAAAATGCGAAATAACGATAGCAAATTGCAACTGTATTATCTTTCTGAAGAAGCGAGTTCATTCTTGAATTTAATCGGACAACGCTGATTATAGTTGAAATAAGTTTTCCAGCTTCTGGGACCACCTGTTATATATTTTATGAAATATAAACAGTATTTCTTTCTAAACTTTCTTGTAAGCTTTTCTGATGGAGAATGTTTTTCAACAGATTATCAATGGCAGCGTATAATATGCACAATGAGATTCGGAACTTCATTAAAACATAATGCGCAGATTATACACAGAAAATATTGTACCTAGAAACATTCAAATGACATAAAAAAGCATTAAATGTCATTAATAATGTAAAGCTGCAAAATGGACATAGCAATGGTATTTGTTATTTGCTAAAATAATAAACATTTAAAGATAAAAAACTTTATGTCAGTTCTTTTCCCATCTTTTTGACAATGTTGCCTTAATATGCTTATAAAATATATGTTTAAGAATATGTCATTCAACTTTTTAAAAAATATTATTCTCTATCATATGAAAAACTTATTTATTCACCCACAATAAATTAAATGAAAAATCATACTCATAAATGCTTAACGTATATTCTATTTCTACATAGAATTAAGCTCAATGCCGGAATTTGTATAAAAATATAGTAGTATATTAAATATGAAAAAAAAAAATATATATAGCTAATATATGACAAATAAATGAGAACCACTTTAGTTTTTAGATTTGATTATGTAACCGACAAAATTCGCCACTTCCGATGATCGAGAATTTCTGTAGAATGCATGGATCTAGTTTTTAGGAGAAAATTGCTATTTGAAAAAACAACAATTATTATTTTTAGCAATGTTTTCTACTTACTTTGCCTTGTTCGTAACACTTTTTTGCATCAAGTATGCACCAGATAAAAACAACGAAGAAAGCTTGGAACTTTCGAAAATTCGTTTTAGTTATGAATATTGAAATTATTGAAATGGAACTTATTCTGTTTTCATTCTCAAGCATTTTTTTATCAGAGAATTGTTGAGAAAACTTTGAACAGTTTCGTTGTTGTTGCAATAATTCTTTGGAATTCAATATTACTTAGTTATAGTGTTGATGACAACAGATGTAAAACCAAGTAAATTGCTATTGATATTTACAACTTGAATGCATTTTATTAATAATTGTATGTACCACAAAGAAATATAGCAGTTGTATGAAACACGATTAAGAAAATGAGAAAATAAATGTTTTATAGAGCATGATCATATATTATTTTGTAATTGTCCATTGCTTATAAGAGTACGGAAATATTTTATGTGTAATCTGAATTCGATTATCTGGACGCCATAGAATGTTTCGTACATAGACAATCATGTGATTCACTGATTATAAGGAACTCCTACCAATACCTATAATTTTATTTTTTTGAGAAAAGCCTAATGAGAATATTTGATAAAATTGGAAATTGTTATTAAAAAACCTAGAAAAGAAAAAAAAGCAGGTGTTTTGTTAGGGATTAAAAGCTCAAAATAGCAATAAATTCTCGAGATCACACTCTTAAATGACCCCAATGAAAATTTTTTATTCTTTTAAAGTAAATTAGGAAAGTATTATTGTTTGTTTTTATGTAACTAGTGTATTGGTTTCTTTAAAGACTGTTGATTAAAATAGTAATAATTTGTTTGGTAAGCCTGTTCTATAGTGACCCATTGCTCTTGCCATGAGATTAGTGTCTACTGCTTGAGATTTAAAAGTAGAATATATTTTAAATGTGGCAGTTTAAATGTTTGAGCAACGGGATCCATTGTAGCCTCATTCGCTGTAAACTTGTTTATCTGCAAACTCATCGTTCTGGGTTCCCAAGTGAGCACTTACCCTACTAAATTGAACTCTAGTATTTCTGAATAATTGTTGAAGAAAATTCTACATTGCATGCTTTAAATTTCATTTATGATGCTTTCAAATTTTCTTTAAAATTGACAAACTATCACACCAAATGGTCCAAAGTTTTCGATTGAAAGATTGAATAAAGAATATAAACTTTCTCATTCAAATTTATTTAATAATTGAGGAAGCAGTTCATAAGAATTGATTGCATTTTGAACCACTTGTGTGATAATTTAAATCTGATGGTTGGAATTTCTGTGGTTCGATGATTTCTAGGTGGCTGCAGGAGATTATGCAAGTGAATATTCTCAAACCAAAATGAGGATGTATGGTGTATTCATAAACGGGTGTCTCAAGGAAACCTGCAGGGGAATGTTGGTAAAATGTAGCTTTTAAACCTGAATTGCAAGTAATTTCAGCAATTCTTGTTCTAATTTAAGATGTATTGATGACAGTTCTGTTATCGCACTTGTAGCTTAATATTGGAAATGTAACTGTAATACTGTACCCTATCTCAAAAAGAAGTGAGTGAATTAATGTTTTATGTAGAAGAGCTTTTCACTAAGGGAAAGGAAAGTGAAACTAAAGGCGATGATTCTTTCCATGATGGTGTAGTAAAGGTTTTTGTAAATTTACTTTCTTAATCTCCCTATAAATGCTCCCATCCTTTAAGCAAGTATGAACTTTTGTTTTGAAATGCCTAATATGGGAAACAAATGATAAATTACTGTTACATATCTTGATATGTTAAAACTTTCTTATTTTTAGGCCATTCTCTTTTAATGTTATATTTAGGTTACTATTCATAAGTTTTCTGTTGTCAAAAATTATAGCTTGTGGAATTTCGTCACCTGAATATGTACTTAGGACACATTTAATATTAAAGAGAATGATTAAGTAAACTTATTCATTTCTGAATTCAAAGTTGTTGTCATCTATATATTTTGACTATTATTTTTCGCAAAAAATGTAATGAATGAAAAATTATTACCTTTAATTTAAATATTTAATTTACTAAATTATATATTAAAAGCGCAACTAAATATTGGTTTAAAGCTATATATTTAGTCATATGTTTTCTATTTAGAAGCCCAAATATGAAGGTATTTAATACGAATATATTTAAAAAGTTTATTAAATATTATAAATAATTACTTAAACTTGTTACTCATATTTTATAAATTAATTTTTCATTAAATGATTTTCATTTATTTAATATCAAATAAACAAACACAATTTTAATTTAAAACTGGAAAATACGTAATTTTACAAAAGAATAGACGAAATAAATTAATATTAAAAGTGAATGATCAAAATACACTTGACAAACATGTATTATTTTAAACGATGCCAATTAAATTCTTATGTTCAAATATTTAAATTAGGATTCTTTAAATTAAATTGTATTACTTAAACTGTTGTTTATTGATCAAGTTAATTTGTTAAGTTGAATATATTCAAGCAATTCTAAAAAAAAACCCATTTTTAATATTTATTAGCTTCTGAGTTATTTTCATGGAAGATGGAATTTCGTAATAATATTTATGTAGATATGTACATAAATTAAATTATTATTGCTCAAAATCAAGAAATTTAATTAAGGAGTAAGAAAATTCCTTATAAAATTGTTCCTAACTTTTATGACTCAGTCCTTAAAAATTAGCCTCAACTTTAATTAACAGTGTCACTTTTTGTGTCGTCTGGAAAATAAAACTTTGCTACGTTTTTCAAACAACGCAATCAAAATATATAACTTTTGTAATAAAAATATGACACAGTTTTCATGAAAAAGCAATAAAACACATATCAACAGCAAATAACATGTCAGCTTTAATAAATATATTTATTAAATTTCTATTCCTATTTCCAATCAAAAAAGACTCCTTCGAAATAAATATCACATTTCCTTCGACGTCATATATCCCTAAAAAAAGATCAAAGTTTAATATATTCCAGAGTCTTCACAGTAAATATAACATGGAATGAAGTACTTCCACAACAAAATATCACCAACCTTCATCTTTAATCACCTTGTGGCAGTTTTCTTGTGGATAAAAAAAAAAGCTCTCATTCTGCACTATTTTTGACAGCTCTTCGCTTCTTCAAGTTTGCAACGTAACGCCTAGAAATAGAATACTGTCCGAAGAGTCGTATCTCAAGGGACTTGGAACTGCCATCTCTCCTTGAAACCCCACTTCCCATCACCCTCAAACTCCATTAAACCCCCAGCTCTCCCCCCAATCCAGTTCGTGGAAGAAAAGAAGACACTGAAAACAGTTATGACTAGTAGTCCGCGGTGACGATCGATCTAGTCTAGGAGTCAACTGCATGACCGAAACTTCTTCGCCCTCCGGGTGTTTGGGCAAACAGGGAATGACACTCCGCAAACACACGCACACACATTTTTCCTGGAATGATGCCAGCCGCCGGACTTTCATCGAGGACCTCTCCGTGGGTCACCCTGGACTCGGAACCCTACCTCTAATTCCAAAAGAAAATTGAGATGTATTAGACTCCAATTAATTTCGTCATTTGCATAATGGAACAGCATCGAATAGCAGTGTCGCCGGTACTTTATACGCTGGCCGCTAATTTCTTAAGACCATAATTTTTCAATGTCTCCATTTGCATATAATAACACTGAAAGAAATTGCCTTTTGAGGAAAAATTATTGTGGTCTCATTCTTTTATTATGACGCATAATGATTCTTACAAATTTTATTCTGTAAAAATCACTCAGCCATAATTTAAATTATAATATGTTAGAAAAAGATTTATGATCGAAGACATTTTTGACTTTATTATAAGTGCTAAATGAAATGAATACTAAGCTACTAAAAAAATAAATAAGAAAGCTTCATTGTCAAGTATTAATGTTGTTAAAATAAAACTTCCCCATTGCTGAAAATCGCGCAGTTTATACAATGAAATGAACTGT
>JAPDSC010064593.1:180686-243271 GCA_026290005.1 Latrodectus geometricus
TTTTTCGCAGATTCTTGAAATTTTCTGAGACGCTGAGTCGGTTAATACATACACATAATGCAAAATTTTCTCAATTTCAAATATCGCAGTATACAAATTTTTAGTTTGACATAGGAGACATTGCTTTACAAGCTAGGAAAGAGATTTGTCTCTCAACTAGGCTCAATGTAAGGCAAAGCTGAAAAGAATGGTAGACACTCTGTAAGCGCGTTGTTTTCGATTTATTCGATGTCTCAAGTCATTTAACCGAATCAGAAGCTTGGAAAGTTGTTAGTCGTTAAGATAGGGGACAAACACAATTTAGAGTAGCAGAACCCATTAGCGTTTCACAAAGTGTGATTTATATGTTCTGTAACCATTCTTTGAAAACTGAAATTGCAAGCCGAAGATCAGGGCAAGATCGAAGAACTGAAACAATGCCCAATAAAATGCATTATTCTATTTGGATACTCCGCATTATAAATGCCACATATCTTCAATACCTTCGCTTGGCTACTGATAGTAGAAGTATTTTTATAGAAAAGAAACGTTACACTAGAAGCAATTTTTCATTCATGCAAAAAAAGTATCAGATTTAGCAATGGGGAAGTGATAGTTTATATTCGCTTTTCCATTGACAAGTACACCGATCTTCATATCATCCAAAATAGAGCTATAACCGATCGCCAATATAGGGATGATATCCTCAGATCTATTGTAATCCCCTACCTTGTATCAATTGGAGATGACTCCGTATTAATGTGCAATAACTGCCGGCCACATCGTGCTAACTTGGATAATGATTTTTTCTGGGGAAGAAATGACACAAATGGAATGATCAGGGCGTTCTCCGGAAATGAACAAAATACAGCATTCTAGGAAGCTGAGTGGCTGGACTCCTACTATTCCATCAAATTCTCCAAGAACTAGAAAAGGTTCTTCTGGAGGAATGGGCACAATATCCCAGCCCTTCATTAATAGCCTCATTGACTCGATGCCTCAAAGGTGTTCACATTGTTAGCCGTATGGAGAAACAATTCCCTTACTAAAAACAATTTTCATTTAAGGAAACATTTTTCTTTATTTGTTTTCTCTCATATGCGAAAATTGGGATTTATACTTTTGTACTCAAATATTTAATATCGTATTTTTTCTGTCAAAAAAATATCATTTTTATCTCACAAAGTCTATATCTAGGTTCTATCTAATGATATATGAATCAAACAAACAATTATCTGAGTGCAAGATTAACTCATAATTTCACTATCCTTTAAATGTTTTGAGCAGTTTCTATACGATATTAATGAATATTACTTATAATAATAATAATAAAAGATAAATTTTTTACTTTTCTTATATTGAAAAATTAAAATTCTTTACCTATATTTAAATTTACTTTTTGTACTTCAAAAAAAAAAAAAAAAAAAAAAAAACAGTAAGGATAATATATATATATATATATAATTTGTATACCATTCAATATAGTTATAATTTCATCATTTATCTTAATTTTTCTTAAAATGTTATTAAAATTGCTGAATAATTCTAAGCTTTACTATCTATTAAATTAAGTATTATATCCACTTGTAATAAATTTAAAAGTGTTGGTGTCATTTAGAAGTTCGAAATTGCTATTGAATGAAACAATAACATAAATATTAAAAGTAATCATTCTCGTTTGTATTTAATTCTGTTTCTCGTGATTTATTAAATCTCAGAAATCACATTATTAATATTAAAATTTTTAAAATAATTTAAATATTGATTTTAAATTCTTAAAAATAAATTTAATTTATAAAAATCTTGTAAAATTATTTTAAATTTTTTTGTATTCTTAGCATTCACATGTTTGCTGAAATTCATATGAAGTAGCAAGTCACAGTCCAACTAAGTCTCATGTTTAAGAATAACATGGCAGTGATTAGTATTACAAATAAGCCAACTAAACAGATATATTTGCTTTATTTGTAAGATTATTTCCCAGTACACTCTTTTTGTTTTATTTATTCGATGTATAACTTGCAAAATTTTTAATTAAAAAAGTTTATTTACAACAAATGATTATTGAGGAAAAAAAAAAAAAAAAACGAATGAATTTTATAAATAAATTTTACATATTTAACAAAGTATAAGGGATGGTTTTTTTTTTGTGAAAATGAAGCTGAACATTTAAATTTAGAAACATTATACATAAATGATTTTACATTTATATGTCAACAATCCAGTGACTACATCTGCAAAGTTAACTGCAATGGTGTTGCCATATATTTATCCTTAACTCAATTACAATATTTTTCTTACAAAAATTTGAGTATACATTTATTCAAAAATAAATAAGCTTTCCACATAATAAATTATGTTCCCTCTTTCGAATTTTACAATGCGTTCCCTCCAAAAGCATTTGATTTATTTTATTTAATAAAAACATATTATATATAATAAATTTTAACCAATGAAAAAAATATTAGATTTTTAAATTTAATCATTTGAAAAGACAATATTTAATGCGAGTATGAAAGATATTTGAGATTAGTCTATTTTTAAAACTATAGTTCCTAAATAAATTTAAAAGCACAATGATTAAATTATTTTATACTATTGGTATGTCTACAAATTATTTACTATTTGCCCAAGCATCTTCTTTTAATCAAAGACTGTTTCAAATGACTATTTTTAAGAATTACCATAAATGATAATTTTTTTTAATTTTTCTAAAATTTAATTAGTGTATTCTGAGCATATAAAGATTATTTTGAAGGTTGTATTAAAATCTACAAAATTGTTATAATCTCAATGAAAGGATTCTAAATAAATGTACAGAGCTTCTTTAGAAATTTTCTAGATATTTTTCTTTATCTTCTCGTTTATGTTCAGTTGTAGTCTTTAGAAAAAACTAATGCCATGAAAATAATTAAGAAATTTTTTAAATCTCAAAATATAACATTTTTATTGAACATTTTTTTTATCAAGACCATAGAATGAATTGAGTATAGATTGAAATGGTTTTCCAATGAGTCTCTGTTTATTATTTCAATAATTTAACGCATATGATTCAAAGTCTCCATTTTTAAATGTGCGCTTCATTTAACTTTATGTTAATAATGATATTGGCACTAAATACACAACAGGATGATGAAAGAAAGTCTATTACATTTACGTTGATTGACAATATTTTTTATGTTACTTAGGTGCCGCACAACTGAAATAATTAAAACCCTTTTAGAATTTTAATTTCTAATATAAAGTTTATAATAATTTCCCACCAAATATAAAACGATATTTTTAGATTATCAAAAATCTATGTTTTCAAATGTTTACCCAGAAATAAAATATATTTTTATGATTTTACTTTCTTATATTCCTTAATTGTTCTCCATTAGCAATAAAAATAACAATTCTTTACTACCCTGAATCATTTGAAGAAAATAATATTAAATACGAGATATATTTTCAATAAAATAGTCAATTTCTATCGTATTGATTGATTTCAATAAACAGTTTAAATAACTGGTTCAGATTAAAAATATTGATTTTGTTCGTATTAAAAAGCATTGATCACTATAATGTGAAATCAGTGTTAAAATAATAAGAAAGAGAAATGAGGTGAAATATTTCTTAAATTAATTACATCATGTAGAGAGTAAAATTAAATATTTCAGCCAAAGTAAAAAAAAAAAAAATTCCAAAAGCCATACCCAAGTAATCTTTTACTTTCATTGGATATCATATAGAACATATTTGTATGAATTTTCAAAAAGTGATGAATCTTGCAGATCTATTTATAAAGCTGTAACACTAATGATGTTTTATAACTCCATTAACTCCATTCAGTTAAAACCATTCAGTTTGTTGATGGAATAATATTTTTTTGATTTAATGCGCTTACTAATAAAGGATAGAATTTAATGTTCTTAAACAGTTTAAATAAATGAACATTCTAAATATAAGAACTTATGCATTCTATGCAGCTTTACATTTTATTAAATTTTCAAAATGTGTGGTTTAATTAGTGCTTTCGTTTATTTCATTTTTCAATTAATTCAAAGATTTGTTTTATATATATAATAATAATATGATCATGAACTCTGCTATAGATATTATAATAATAATATGATAATTATAAAATGTACTCTATTGGTACTGAATTACACTTTCTTGGAAACAATTTAGGTATTTATTTGCTCTTTAGCGTGAGGATTTATTAACAATAACATTCTACTTGTATTATACACGGAAACCAAAAACATGTAGAATGTAGAAATAAATAAAATCGGAAATGAATTTAAAAATACAATCTGAAAAAATACCATAAAATTACATTAAAGTCACATAAATGAGTTTAAAAAATAAATAATCACAAGTTGTTATATTAATAATATAAAATATTTAAATGGCCTGTATTTCTTGATATTTCTATTCAATACAAGTATTTACCTGCAGATATGTAGCGGATATGAAGTTTAATTGAAAAATTAGCTTTATATCGAAAGTGTAGCAATTGCGCAAATGCATGCGTTGTTTTTGAAAGGAAGATAATATTATTTTACAGAAAATATAAAATATTAATGTAAAATATAATTAAAATATTTTACAGAATTTGATAAATATGCCTTACATTAAATTAATAATTTTTATTTAAAATAATTTCAATCGGAAATATAAATATTTCCCTTTTGTTTTAGTAAAAATTAACAAAAATAAAAAGTTGATAAAATACTTCTTTTAATTAAAAGAAATTCACTTACTAATTAATGTTCTATTCCTACATTTTGAGGCATTATTAATTAAATTAGAAAGTTTTTAGAAATTTATTAGAATTAGGAACTGTTAAAGAATTTGCAAGATTAGCGATTTTAAACCTCAAAACTTTTTTACACGTGTACACTGTTGTACTTCATTTTTAGCTTTTAAAATTTAAAAAATAGATGAATTCTTAGAATTCCTTTGTATTAAAAATTTTGATGATAAATGACAGTTTTTAAGTATGTTAATACTTTAAAAAGATTAAAATTTTATAAATAACATAGAATATAATTACAGAGTTTTATGCACATTTAATGTATAATATATAAAACAGGAAAAGAATTATAATTAAAAATTTTTAAGAAACATTTCATTAATCATATTTTCTCTTCATGAGAGTCTGCCATACATATTTATAAAATATTTTACCATTGCTTTAATTTTTAAACAAAATATTT
Organism: Latrodectus geometricus; assembly: GCA_026290005.1. Taxonomy (NCBI): domain Eukaryota; kingdom Metazoa; phylum Arthropoda; class Arachnida; order Araneae; family Theridiidae; genus Latrodectus; species Latrodectus geometricus. The sequence goes on from JAPDSC010064593.1 coordinate 185,867, forward strand.
ACAATAATTTGGTAGAAAAAAACAATTTCAAATATAAAATCCATAAGAATCAGTATTAAAGTTTTAATAATTCTGAATCATAAACAATTTCAATAATAATTAGTATTTTGCTTTGATTATTTTATTTATACATAACAATTTCTTTAAGAAAAACTTTAAATATTACTTTTCTCAATTTGTGCATATTAATTAAATTTATAAAATTATATATATATCTCATTATTAGGAAAATTTTAAAATAAAAATCATCTAATTAAATATAATACAACGTAAGAAAGTTTTAAAATTACTATTGATAATATTAATTAAAAGTCATAAAGTTCATTTTAAAAACTTTTAAAAAGGAATATTAAATTTGTTTATTTTGAATTGAATAGTTTTCGCAAGAATATTTCCCTTGTAATAAATATTTGCTTATATTTATTACATGGTAAAAATATTTAATGAATAAATTGTACAAATTATATGCAAAATGTATGAATTCAATGCAAAGAGGTCAAGACTATTATTTTCCTTTTCCTAAACTGAGTTCTCTTATCAGTTACGTATATTATTATTCTATTATAGTTTTCATTTTAAAATCCTGTTTATAAATTAGAAATATTAAATAAAACTTTTGAAAGTTATGTACCAAATAAATAAATCAAATATAATTACTGGGAAACAAGCTTTCAAGTAAAAAAAATATGTAGTTGGTTTGGCTGGCTTGTTTGTCACACTATGATCATTTTTAAACATGAGACCTATTTTGACAGAGAATTATAAATCAACATGAACTCCAGGCAACATATGTATGTATAAAATACAAAATAATTTTAAAAACATTTAAGATAATAATAAGATTTTAACAATTTAAACGTATTATTAAAAAAGTACACTCAAAAGAATTCAAAATAACTTCGAAATTGTAATATTACTAATAAAAAGATTTACAATATTTTGTATGTAAATAATTAAATCATTTGAAACAAAATTAAATATATAAGCGAATAATTACTTTTAAGACTTATTTTATTAAATTGTTTCATTTTCAAAGGCAATGTCTATATTCTAAAAAAAAAAACATCCACAGATTTAAATTTATTACAAATGGATATAATTTTAATTGGATAGTGGCGGCTTAGAATTACTCAACATTCTTAATAACATTTTAAGAAAATTAAGATAAATGATGAAACTATAATTATATTAAATAGTATACAGATTATGAATTCATAAGAAAATAAAGAGATTTATCGCACAATGACATTCTTTATTTGTATAAAGAACAAATATTTGTATAAAGATAAAGACAAATTTTGTAAATATTTTCATCACTTCGTTAATTTAGATAAGGAAAAGTAAATTTTAAGATACTTTTGAACATTTATAATTAAATTACTTCCTTAAAAAATGTGTATTAAATAAATTATTGGATTTGTATGTCATTGAAAATTATTTTTAAATTAAAAATATAGTATTTGTCAGCTTGCATATGTATCAAATTTGATAAAATACAAACTGCTACTATATTACCTTTAGACGTTAAAAATTAATAATTATAACACTGATTCATATTTTATTTAAGAAGATGAACACATTTATGAATATTTAAAGAATAATTTAAACTTAAGATCAATTATAATTTATTATAAATTAATTTTTATTAATCATTGAAAGGTAAGTTTAATTCTAGAAATGGGCTAGAATATAATTGCGAATTAACTCAACCGTGACCTTCACTTTGATATGAATTACAGCATATATCTGAAGACAGGGAATGCAAAAAATGTTTATAAATATTTAAGCTAATAAGATTTTCAGACAATAAAATCATTTTTAATAAGCTTGCAATCAAAGAATTCAAAACAACTTCTAGATATTTTGCATTAAATTCTCTAAAAAATATATTTTACTTACATCAGGCAAAATACTTATGAAAGTATAATAGTTTTATGCTACATAATTTTCATAATAAATTATGGAAATTAAATTATAGTATTTGAATTGTAAGAGAGCGAATTTCGTTAACAAGTTTTAATATCATATTGAGTTGGATTTCTTTAATACCAAGAAATTTTAACTGTTAAAATATTAATTAATATTTCCTTCTCAATAGAAATTTTAAATTAAAATTACATTATGTACATTATATTGTGTGGTAAAATATTGTTAAATGAATAAATATTTTTCGTTCGTTTTGTCATCAAACTGTAAAAACATTTTTAAAAAAAATCACATTCAGAGAAATTTTTTAGAGAAAGCTTGAATTTTTAATTTTATTACTTCTAATTAAATTGAATATTACATAATTGTGAACAGTAATACAAAAAATAAATTGAAAACCATTTTATTTATTATTTTTCTTATTAATTAAAATTGACTAATATATGCCTACATACTGCATACATCATACATTATATATATTTAATACAAAAATTTATTGATTTAATACTAAAATATTAATTGAATTAACAATCCACTTATCTCAAAAGAAGTTGAAGTAGAGCCACTTAATACAGAATTTATAATTTAATGGAATGAACAAATGTGGAAAAGGGAATATATAACCAATATTTTAAAAAGCAGAAAGAAATGAAAAGTGGAATATTGTACCAGCACGGAGCCAATTTAATCAGCGGGTGTTAATCATGGTGGTTCTAACTACTGGCTTCCTGCAATTTACTGAACTAAGCCATTACATCCCAAGAATATACAAATCATAAAACAGTAAAAGGATATATATATATATATATATATATAATCCATTTATTTCAAACAATATGTGATGAATTATTTTCCTTAAGAAATATCTCTTGAAAATTTGCTTTTTCTTGTTTAATGTGATTCAAAATAAAAAGATTGAATTAATTCCTAACGTATTAATCACCTAATCATGCAGGGAAAAAAAAACAAAACAAAGCGGATAATGCTTACACAAAGAAAAACTCTACAATGTTTAGGCCTGCCATCTATCGTAAGATAAACAAACTAATATAAAAATTTTCTTCTAGCATGCTTGTTTAAATAGAGCTAAATGCAACATTTCATTCCATATAAATTAAAAATATTTTGAATATTTTTATTTATGATTTACATACTATTAGCTATATTTAAAATTAATTTAAAATAAAATAATTTTTTTAGAATATATAAATATTTATGTAAACAGCATTTAAAAATAAATGTTAATGCATATTAGATGCTCATTTACTATTAATATTAGATGCTCATTTACTATTAATAATTATTTTTGCATCCTGCATTTTTTTTTCATTTTTGCGTGAATAACTATTTAAACAAGCATTTCTTTAATCAAAATATTGCTTTTTATAGTTTAAAATATATTTTCCACACTACATATGCTACTTATTCATAATGTTCATTAAATATGGAAAATAGATAAAAGTTATTGCGGATTACGGATTTTAGTAAGTTGTATAGTGATTCAAAAATAATAATATTTGTGGTAAGTATAATAAAATAGACATAGCCACAAAAAATATCATATAGAATATTTTGGATTTACCTGCGTAAACATCAGATATTTTGGCAAAATTCAAAGAATTTACAAGAAATTTAAGACATGGCAAATTTTTTGTGTATAATTATTTTAGTTGACTTTAATATTTAGGAACACTGTGGACATCATAAATAAACATGGGCATCAAAATGAAGAATTATTATTGGAAAAATGTAAACATAATTTGAACTGCTATAACTTATTTTCAGATTCTTTATAATTTTATTTCTTTAAATTAATATATTTAAAAAAAAGTATAAAATAGTTTCAAAAGATTTTTAAATAATAATTATGATTTATGTTATGTAAAATGATATAAGATTTATTTAATATTTTCTAACCATTTTATATTCATTAATTTTAGTTATGTTTGGAAGAAACTATAACATAAATTTTTTAAAACATATATGATTGTATTCTTAATTTTTACAGCAAAGCAAAAATAAAACCAATTTATATAATCAGCAATTATGAAAATGCTTAGTATCCAATCTCTTGAATTAGATAATTTGTGATTCATATTAATAATATACAATATTTGCAACACATTCAGAATTGTGGCTTGTGAAATGACATAACTAATATTTATTTATTTATTTTTTATTTTTTTTAAAGAACTTCCTGGAAACCAAGATATATAATTGAATAAGATGTAAAAAAAAGTGTATGTTTTATTCCATTAGAGAGAGACAGACAGAGAAACCTCATTACTTTAATTTGTAATAAATTTCCATGAGACTTTATGCGATATATAAACCACGTACTTAAACTAATTGAAATATAAGAACTGTAGTTCTTTCTTGCACAAATAAAATGGATTTTTGGAATATTCCATATAAAATAAATACTTATAGAAATGACAGTATTTCTTGTTTAATGTTAACAACTTTGATAAAACATAATTCTTCTAAAAAATAATATTAATTTATCAGTGAATTGAAAATATATTTGATTTTGTGTATTTTATCACTAATATAAATGCCAAATATAATATATTAGAAACCACAATCAAGTTAATTCAATGTGAAACATACAACAAATACCGAATAAATATTCTTTGTAAGGGAATATGTCATTTCATTCACTTTCTGAAGAAAGATAATAGACATGTAAAGAAATATTCAAGAAAGTTCGATAGAGATAATGGAGTTAGTCCAGCTCCTTCTGACATATCTTGAAAGAGAATGTCTGGGTAATCATCCGGAAACATAACTTGCGTACTTAGGAAGTGTACTGAGATAAAATTGCTCTTACACAATTGAAGTTATCGGATATAATCGCCAAAATAGAACCACAAATCCACTTTCTCTCGCAGTTTCATAATCATCAGATTGGCAGAAATTGTCATATGCATCTGACGTTGAATATGTGGAAATTCAATTATGCACAATTTGTTATAAAATCCAAATTAATCACTCCCATATCTAACTGAAATGTATTAAGTATGCGCATCGATCAAGAATATGTATTTTAACTTTAGCAAAATATAATAGGTATGCTGTATCCTTTAATATTATGTATGTAAATCCACAATTACTTTATAATTTAATTCAGTTATTCATTTCCATAGAAGTGAATTACAAGATTGCTTTTGTGAATTACAAAAAACTAGGATTTAAAAAAAATCTAGGCAATGCATTTACTAAAACGTCTGGAGAAATGTATTTAATATATTTAACATTATATTTTATTATTTTTACTGATTATATTTAAAATTATTATTTAAATATTGTTTTATAAATATTATTTAAATGTTATTTTTAAAGAATTATTGCGTTTATATATACACATAAATATTAAGGATTAATATCATATATTTGAAATATATAATAATATAAATATTTCTGATCCTTTTCAAATAATAAAAACTATATAACAATATTACTTTTCATGCTTGCTATAAGGCGCAACTATAAATAAAAGCTTTAACTATATATATTTAAATATATTATAATATTGAATATACATATTTTCAATTTATATTAGATTATTCTAAATAGAGAAACAAAAGGAGAATATAAGAATTAAAATTAATTTAAAGCCCAGTATAAGGTCAACAAAAGTGCTGTACAACTTGATATAAAGAATAAGTGAAAATATATCACGAATTAAAAAAAACACAGAAGAAAATTTTGAGAACTTATTCATTTTAATAAAAAGCAATAAGATGAAAATTCTAAAAAGCTCTCAGCTTTCTGTAATGTCTAAGCCTAATCAATATAGTTAATTGATTGAACAAAGTTTTTGTCTTCCCAAATTGATTCTATTTAAATATATCTATTTTCTTTTTCATAATACTTAACCATATTTTTTAAGAAAACTAACTTGAAATACTAATCAAATTTGGTATAAATGCTCTATTATTTCACTACTTTCCTGTTGATATCCAATCGAAATATGAAATCAAGTACACGGAAATTAATGATTTCTCTGCTTGAGTTAATATTTGATTGGATGACGTAATGACAGCCCAACAATCCCTTCTATTGTGCATCATTAAGCGAAATAACGCTAAGTTAAGAACCATGTATCACAGACATAAGAGCAGCTCGGCAATCCTTTGGAGACGTTGGAGACTGGCGAAAAGGGTTGATATATGTACTCTCGCCAAGTCCCTAGCTGACGCACTCTTGCACTCGAGCAATTTACGCCCTTAAGTGCGTGCCCCTTTAAATGTCCCTTGCGGCTCTCTCCTGGTCCACTCAGAATCTCATCCTATGTGCAAAGCTTTAGTAAAGTGATCAAATGAGAGTATGTCAACATCTTCTTCGTTCACTCAAAGAGTAAACTGCAAGAGGATCGTTAATTGCCGGTAAATTTTCCTGGACCTCTGAAATGGTCTCCTTCTATCTTAACATAGATTTACTTTCTCAAGGATTTGATGGCTTTGTTTTCCATCTCCTTTTTCCTCTATCACGAAGGAATACTACGTTCATTTGCTCCCTCTTAATTTTTTTAATTGAATTTCTCTTGTTTCAAAAACGGTTTTTAATTTTCAGTTGTTGTACTACGTGAGAATTCGGTAATGGAGAAATCAAAAAGCAACTCTTTAATTTAAATTTTAATGAAAATACAATTTGATTTTTGCTTCTGGTTTGTAAATAGTGACTGTCGCTATCTTAAATTACTCAATTATGTTTGCTTTTCTTAAAAAAAAAAATTATTTCTTGTAGATCTCTATTAATTGGAATTATTTCGCTCTTAATATTATTTATTAATACATATAAAAGGATATGCATTTATATTAATTAAATACCTACATTCACTCTTTATAACTAAGCTTATTTTAGTAAAAAATGTTAAAAATTTTATATATATAGTTTTAAATCTATATGAACAAAATTTTGCTTTTGTTCAGTATGCCGTTATGCAGTCCTCTACACTTAAGCTGTATGATGTAATTAGTGAAAATTGAGATACTTGTGTAATGCTTAAGAATCCTGTGTGTTATGACTATAAATAATGAAGTCAACATTCAACCAACAATATCTCCAGAATTTTAAGTATACATATAATGAAAAAGTGAAATTCCTACTAGTTCATTTCCGGGGTATATTTGTATTAAAGTAACTAACTTTTAGTTCCAGAATGTATCAGTTTACTAATTGAGCAATCATGATGCCATAGTTATTAGTCAATAACACTTAATCCAATAATATTGGCTTCACATTCTTTAAGAATAAATTAAAAAATATATTTACTTATTTGTCAAATCTATGTGCGTGCATTTGTGTATGTGTGGGTGTGTTCTACATTTTTTATTTTATCTTAAGCAATTTGTTCAAGTTTTGTGGCTATAAATAAACAGAGAAATTAGAATAATATCTTAAGAGAACTTTTTCAGAATAATTATAACAACCAGAGAGTTTCTATTATTATGGAGAACACACATTAATTCTACCAATTCCATTCCTATATTGCTTTTATAAATACCATTATAAAATTTATTAATTTAGAAATTATACTGGTTCAATTTCAAACGATGAATTTATTGCATCATTTTAACTATCTTTGTTTTTATATTCACCATTTTAAGATAAATTAGAAAAATAATTTTGCTCCGTAAGCAAATTATTTTAAAAGTAGCAAATTATTTCATTACAATTAATTTATATTATTTTTTAAATATATTTATGCAAAATATATTTATTGACTTCTATTTTCTTATAGTTTTCCTATTATTTAAATAATAGTATTTTTTTTTTCTTTTCTAACAAATACCCTTTTTTCAATATAAATGCAATAGAAACATGTTATTTATTAAATGATACGTCAACAGAAAATAACCTTATGAGATGCGTTCTTATAATACATCTTTATTTAAAAGAAAACTAAACTTGCGTTACATAGTTAATGTTAATGTAAGCAGAATAAGCCAATTCGACACACGAAATTTTGTTTGACACATAAACATACCCACTTGTGCATTATTTAAAACTTTGCTTCTCAAGAAAAATTTCCTGTGAAAGCTAGGGACAGCTTTTTTCTTTCTTTCTTTCTCCTCTTACAATTTAAATAAGTTCTCCCGCTTAAACTTCTTAGGCAGGACAATGTTTCTCAAGAAAATTCATCGCTTTAAATTACGCTTTTCTAAATAGATGGGACAGCCTTATGATGCTTCCGTGCCCAGGCCTTATTTGGAACTGTCACAGAGATGGATGACTGTGTAAGGAGGCGACCATGCGTGCCGGCTGGCGTTGGGCACTCGTTAAAAGCATGGCCTAATCTAATCACCAAACGCTTCTGTATCCGCCATGAAAATATCTCTAGTGATAAAGAATACGCGTTTGGCCTCTTCTTATTTTCACTTTTTGGAGCCGTAACTCAATTTAGTAAGAGTTCTGATCTGCTGCCGCGAATGTATGGTTCATAAGATAACATGGAAAGAGATAAGCCAGTGAGTTCTGGGCTCATTTGAGAGAAAAATGTCTGCTACCTCACCTGTATTTTTCATTTTTCTGATTTTATTAAATATGAAAAATGAACTTATGCATATCCGTCGGATTCCGTAATTAGAGACAATGTGAGTTTAGTTATCATATGATTCAACATTCTTTTACGGTAAAATGTGTGAAACGAACATATATTAACACAGAGTTATTAATTAGAAGGAGTTGCTGAAATTCAAAAAAAGACTTTAACTTATTATGCAAGATTCTGCTGAAATGCGGAACTTTCTTTCAAAATGATGCAAGCACATTTGTTCTACAACTATATCCATTAATTATGCAGTGTCTTATATTTACTTTAATTCTTTGTCATTAATTATTCGTTTTTCTCATAAAAATAAATTTTACTTAACATAAAAATAATATATAAATAAAAACTTACATAAAAATAAACATTTTATTTTACTTTTAATAATTCTTGAAAAATATTTGCTTTGAAAAAAAAAACTTTATAACTTTCTATTTCATGGAATAACTCCATTTTGAATAGCTACATGGGTTATAACAAATTTCTTTAAAATTCATAACTTTGCAAATTAAATTTTTTTTTATTTTATTTTTTAACAACATATTTTATTATATGTATAAATTTGAAAACACACAAGTGAAAATTTAAATCTGTAAAAAAACTGAGATGCATTTAAATTTCATTGATTAGAAATTTTAGAATATAAATAATTCTAATCACAAATGGCTATTTAAATCCATTGGATTACAAGCTGTACCGATTTACAAAAGGATTATTTGCGTTTAATATCAAATGCATTTTGATTTCGGATCAAGATTGCATACCAAAGCCATCTCTGAATTATGCCCCTCTTTTGTACACCATAGCAATAGAAGGACATTAATATTTACAAACATTTAATATGTTTAATTACCAGGGAAACCTCAACAGGATCTGTCCGATTAGGCAAATCGAAATATTCAATTTATACCCAAGAAATACAATATGAATAGGGTAATAAAATATACATTATTCATTTAAAGGAAAAAAATGAACAAAAGGAATTCATACAGTATTCCTTTGATATGAATAAATATAGTCATTTTTTATTCATATAAAAGGAATACAGTTTGAAATAGGGTAATATATATATATATATATATATATATATATATGCCATATAAATTTTAATAGTCCTTGAATACAATTCCTTCCGAGAAAAAATATTTGTACTTTTAATTGCTGATTTTTCAGGTCTTTGTGGGAAAATTCAAAAACAAATTCATAAATTGAGGTATAACCAATAGAGAATTGAACACAAAGTTTAAAATTTTATGAAAAGAGTTTAAATTTTAAAAACTGAATATTAATTGCGTTTAAGAGTATTAATACTTAATTGCTTTTTATTAAACATTATTAAATATTTTTATTAAATATAGAAAGTGCTTAATATTAAAATTGCTACCACATTGAGGGAAAAGTGTTCTATGTGATACATCTGATTAGAGATAAGTAGATTTGTGGATTATTGCGATACATTTCCAGATCAAATTTTTTGCTGACCAAAGCCAAAACAGCCCCGCTGCTCATAATTTTAAACCACGGTTAAATAATGAAGTTGATATCTGAGCTGACACTTTCCCCTTCGTCACCAATCAAAGGAGGAATATTGGGTTTAATGAATCCAATCCATTCCGCTGATCAATATTGTAACCTCCTATAGATCAATGTTTTAAGGTCTATAGGCTTTTGAACACGTCCATTTTTAATCGGGTCAAGTATCGAACTTCCTACCTACCAATGAAAATGGCATTCTATCTTTTGCATACAACAATGTGAGGAGTGATTAAGTTATATACATACATAAATCTTACAGCTGAAAATGACGTATCTTCAAAATTATTTATCAAAGTAGTCAATACTCAAATAAATTATCTTGATAACTATATATTTAATTTACTTATATATTATTCGTTTTTTATTACTTATTTTTATTTTTATTTATTTAAATAATGATTTTCTAAAATGTCTGCCTCTATTTGCAATCAATTAACTATTTACTTTATTTTAGATATGAAATAATTCTATTTGTATATTAAGTAACAACAAGAAAAGGCTTTTTTATGTTAATAAACAAGAAATAGAAATCTTAAAATTGAATTAAAAATAATAAAATCATACAGAGGTCTTAAAACATATTTATTTAATTTAGTTATTGTTTCTAACGATAATATTCTTATTAACAATCAAGTGAATTTTAGTAAATTTAATCATGGACCCTATTCTGAATATATTTACTTTAATTTTATTCGAATCTTTATAAATAAATTTTCCAATTAAATCATAATATTCAGGAAATTTAATTTTGTCATCTGCATACTTAAATATCGTAAAGATCCAAATAGAAATACTTATAAGTAAATAAAGTACCTAAAACACAAATTTAAATAATTTATTTGTGCTTTAAATCCTCGATTCGAATTTGTGAAATAAATAATAATTCTGATTATTTCATATCGCAAACTTTGGTAGATTTATATAAATTGAATTATTACGACTGGATAGCAAATCTTTGTAAACATTAAATTGATAATGGAAAGATTCGCCATATTAGTCAAATTTGTATGCGGGCTTCTAAATGAATTTATTGCACAAACAATGCGCCTTAGATATTTACGAATTTATTAATTTTATTTTAGATTTAGAAATTTATTTGCGTATACTCAATTCAATCTTCTGAAATATGAAACAAAGAAATTATGGTAAATAATCGGAATAATTAAGGGAATTAAATTGCTGATAACAAACATTCTGTCATTTTCTAAAGACGGCAGATGGAAAAGAATACACAAATAATTTTAAATATTTTCTCTGTGATAGTGTAAATAGTTTATAATTTGTTGAACGCATTATTGATTAGTTCTTGACATGTTTGTTAGTTTATAGTTAGGTATATAGTTAATATTTATGCGTTGCTAAGTAAATTACTGCAAACATAGAAAGATATAAATCGATACTTATATAATAATGAAGGATTGTATTTACACTAAAAGTAATAAAAATAAAATATTCAAATTTATAAGATCCTTGAAAACGAATTTATTTGTAGAAATAAAATAAGTTATTGAAAAGATTAATTTTATTGGTATGCAATAAAATTTGCTAATTTTATTATTGTTCAATTTATGGCAGATTTATTAGCAATTTATATTTACTTATTATATTATATATTATGAATTTATTTATTTATAAATATATATATATATATAGTGCATAGAAGTTTGTATTAATGCTGTCTTCTCCAGCTTTTTATCATCTTTTATGGAATTTGGCTTTGTCTTCTATAGAGTTCTCCCTATTTTGAATACTCCCAAATTTCCTCTATTGTCATTTTTTAAGTCTTTCTAAATCTTATCCAGGCCTCTCAGCATTAGTATATCCATAATATACACATATTCTACCTACAATATATTTTTTAATTTTCAAGTAAATGAACACAAGTAATATAGTAAATAAACACAAGTAAATGAACGACCAAATGAAATAATGATGAACAATAAGAATGAGAAAAAAAGTTAATGCCATGAAATTGTTCATAAAACATTTCTGAAACAATCGGGGAATTTTTGAGAGTCAGCGTGCATATTACCCTGGTAGCACAAAACACAAATTAAATCATATTAATTCCATGTAATTAAAGATATTAATTTAATGTAAATGTTTTTGCAATTAGTTATACCCATGAAGTAAACAGAAGCAATAAACACCAATAAATTAAAGCTTTTCTTTTAAGTTGACAATCAAATTGGGAAAGAGATAAAAACGTAACTACTTAATCCACCTGATCATTGCAAATATAGCATGGAGCAATAACGAACATTGTTTTACCGAGATTTCATATGTTTAAAATTCGTCCTTCTATGGGAACGAACCTGGAGTTTTCGTAATATTTTAATTGTGTATGTCATGAAATAGCAATTTGAAAATCAAGTTTGAATGTGATGCAATAGCAGCCTGAAGAAGCAAAATGTTGCGGTCATGACTGCTATTTAATTTATGTGTTATAAGTGATATAACTGCTCTCTCTACATCAAATTTTTACACAATTCTTACCCATAGAACAAAACCTATTTAAAAACTCCAGCATTATAATGGATGATATCTAAATAGACTCCAAAATCGGATTTTAAATTATCTTCATCTCAACCATCAAGTTTAAACAGGAAGCCATTTATCAATAAATAGCAATGTCGAGCCAGACCAGATTTTTTTAATTCATTTTGAATTGAAAACTATGTTTAGACATTTCAAATAAGATCCAAGTGGCCCTCTAACATGAACTGATATAAAGCAAGTTTCTATTAGCGTGAGAAAACCTAGTGCTATAAAAAGTTAATTTTCTTAAGATTTTATTCAACAAGTTAATATTGGCATTTTTTGCATCTTTTATCATTGACATCTATATTTAAAAGTTTTTCTCCACCGGTAGTATTTAGCTGGTTTTAGCATCTCTAGAAATTAAACGAATATTATTTTGGAAGAAAGGGAAGTTGCTTATTACGGAATTTATGGTAATTATTAAAGTTTATTTTCCAACTATAGGTTGATCATAACTTTTATACACCATGAAAGCATGTCTTGAGGAGATGCGAAAGAGGTACAATATAAATATTTCAAAAGACCGCAATATTTTCTACTGTCATTATTTATGGACAGAAAATCAAGATTTTTTTCAGTAGACCGTTCAGAATAATATTAAGGGTTATGTTTATGATGGTGCGAGAAACTTGTGCTTGTCTCATTGAAAATAGTAACTGATACGAATTCCTAGGAAAGTATACTCAGTTGTCATCTTCCACTGACGCGTTTAATACATTTGACTTTTTGGAATGTCAAACAGGAAATTACAGCAACATACTATGACATGTAATGCATTAATATCAATTAAAATTTCATTTTAGAAAGGATAAATCAAGGTATTAAATCTACTAACTCGACAATACAATTTGAATGAAATGAAAAACTTCAACTCTCATTTGACTCATCAGTTTTACGCTGATAATTGTCTATATAATTCTATGTGAGAATCGAAAAAAGTTATCATGAATAAAGGGCATTAAGATTCCAAAACGTTACTCGCAAACAAGATTAATTCAATGACAAATCATATATATAGAGTTATCTAGAAAAGCGGTGACAATCTTTTAAATTTTATAAAAAAAAAAATATATATTTTTTTTTAAATAGAGATCTTATAATTTTGTAACAAATATTTGAATGGATATTATTTGAAATAATGATAAAATATTTATCATAGTTAAATTTCTCTAAATTAATATATTTTAAACATCATTTACTTGCACCAACTTAATTTAATTTGAAAAATATTAATAGTATTTATAAAAAAAAAAATTCAAAAGCCATTGTTCACCTCATTTTTCTGCAATACATTGTACTGGAAAATAAATCGTTCACAATTTTATATACTAATTTGATAAATTGATGGTGCATTAATTTGTTAAATTATGGAAACATTGAATATGGGTAAGAAAAATTCAAATTATATTTGAAAATTTGAAACTTACCATTCTTTATAAAAGAAAACATTACATATTTAAAATATTTCGAAATTTGCTTGATTTTAATAATATCTAATGACTGTCACATTTAGATTTAAAAGGAATTCATTTTTCACTTTTTATTTATTTATTTATTTATTTTTTTTTTTGTATTAAGTGATAGGAAATATTTATGAGCTTTGAAATGAAGTACAGTTTATATTTCCCCAATTTTATTTTGAGTTATTTTTAACGGAAAAAGAGAAAGAGCTGAGATATACTTTTTAACAATCACTTAAACTAGAATAAAATGTAATTGAGATAAAAATATAAATACCAGCCAAAGATTAAAATAAATTTCATTACTTAAAATTAATCTTGTTAGTCCATAAATTCAAAATGTTTCTGGTGTTGTAAATAGTTTAAAGTATATGACGGTCCTCTTGAACATTTTTATTAATTTTATTATATAAAACAATTTTATATATTTTATAAATTTTATTCATTAGGATAAAGTTAATTGTTAATTTAATTGTTGATTTTTAATTTGAAAAATAAATTCTGACAATATAAATGTCAATTATTCTAAATTTTAAAATAGAATAATTTTTAAACATATTAATAAATGTATTCACCATGAGTGTGATTGTAAATTATTTAATGTTGTTAAACTGTGTGTGTTTTCAAAATTTACTTTCGTTTGAAATAAAAATCTAATCAAATAATTACAAAAAAATTAATCAAAAAAATGTGTTTCAGTTTGATAGGTATCATGTATGAATCTTACAATGTGTAAAATGGTATTTGTTTAAATTTTAATCACATATTATCAAACAACACTAGAATTTTTTTTCATTTTAATTACTTGCGTTAAATTTCATTTGCATTCATTTTTAAAATTAAAATTTGGTGGATTCTGTTTTTTTTGAGTCACTTTATAAATATATTTCACACTTGAAGTTTTTGTAATATTTTAACAGATAGAAATCCTTAAAAATTTAATATACCAGTGAAAAATAGGATGTTATTCTTTTCTTTTCAACGACTATGATAATACAATTTGATATTAGAATGCATTAAAAAACATTAATTGTTAAAAAAAGTCTGAAGTAAGCGATTATAGCTTATTGTAATCTTTAGATAGAAAGAATAAAATTATTTATTTTCTTTGAAGAATTGCATATTTTCTATCATAAAATTTTCTTGAAAATAATTTATAAAGTGCACACTAGATGGCAGCACTAAGAATATTTTACAAGGCATTCCTAAGAAATTAAAAAGAAATCGGAACAATATTAAACTGAATTCACAACTAAATTAATATTTTTTAATGTATTTTACAATTGAATTTAAAGATAAAAATGCATTAATGCTTATTTAACTAAATAGTTCAATGAAATCTGACTTGAAAATTAAAAGGAACTTTCATTGTGATGGAGAATATTTTAATATTGCTTAGTTTTAAGAAACTGATTGAAATTTAGAATTAAAGAAGCGCAAGGAAAGTAGAAAAATTGATATAAATATTTTAGAAGTGAAGTTGAATCAATTATAAGTAGTTATAAGAAGATAAAATCGTTTCTTTTATTGACTCTCAAAGACTTAATACAAAAATGTTTTTATAAATGATATTCTTGTTTTAGATTCCAAAAAGGCTTTTATTTTTCTAAAGCTATGTTTTTAAATGTATTATTTAAAAATATACAAATAAATATAGAGGGTTTTAAGGTCATGGGAATTTAGACCTTGTTAAAAATGTTGGAAATTACTTTTGATGAGAATTAAATACTCATATGTCTTAATAATTATCAAAATTCTGACACTTATAATATACTATCTCCAAATTACCAAATATTAAGTTCAGTATTGCCTCTTTCTAAATTTATACAGATCGGGGGCAAATGAATGAATTTTGTAAGACTACTGGAATTCCGTTTCTTCACTTTAGGTGCAAACCAGAATATCTTAGCAAATTCAGTGACAGTAAAATATCAAGCAATCTTTAAACTACTTAGTTTACATTTAATCTCATTTTAATCGTAAAGCAAACTTGGGCCAGTAAAGCAAAAACAAGAACACATAATTACTATCCTCTAAATTTGGTTATTTTACACAGAATAATTTGATACTTAAATAACTTAGAAGATGAGATAGAAAATTTTTAAAAATAATTGATGTGAAACTCTTTGTCCGGATTTTCTTTTATATTTCATTAAATTCAGAAGGAAACCCAAAACTACCTTTTAACAAATGAAATTTAGTAAGCATTTGCATTAAAGTATGTTTATGTAGCTATATACTAATTTGGTTAAATTTGATTTCATATAATAAAATTTGACAGAAAAAGGGAAACATAATGTATTGATATAAAAATTCACATAAATGATGAAAAATATAAAAATACAAGCGCTGGATGAAAAATTAATGGAAATGAAAATTAAAAACATAGAAAAATTGAAGGAAAATAACAGGAAAACTAAAATTAACCAAATATGAGTGCTTTAAGTGTAATTTGTTTCAAATCTATTGAACTTAGAAATAATATATTTTGTAGATGTTACTTATAATATTCCGCATTTTAAATTATAATCTAGAGATAGAAAGAGCAACAAAATGCAAGAAAAAAATTATATTAATACTTCTTTACACGTTCTTCAGAATCCACTCTGAAGATATTGATAGATGAATATAAGAAATTTTGAAGGAGTAGGCTTCTTAGTAAAATTCTAGTGAGCTCAACATACTTATATAAAACTATGAAGCAATTAAAATTCGTATTTTTTATTCTTACATGGAATGGCAATGATTCAATTTAACTCACATTTAACAAAATCTTCCACTCAAAATAATTTAACATTTAAATTTACTTGAAAGCAACGTTTTTACCTATTTCTTTATTCATAATACCGTTGTATTATAGGCTTTTACTTCATTTGTCAACTGTTATCCACTTTGGCATTTGTAGCTGTTATAAAAATACTTTTAAAGTGTATTTATTTGTACAATGAGTAAAATAATTTCGTTAGTTTAATTTCCAAGAGTTTGGTTTGCTTGTCGTTCCAAGAGTTGGTTTATTTGTTTAATTTTCAAGAGTTTGTTTTGTTTTTGTTCACTAGAGCTAACTAGACCGGAATTTATAATTTAAAGCGATTCAAAACTATTACAAATATCCAAGAACCAGATGAAATTCGAATCAATGAACTGTGCGGAACCAAAAGCCCCTGTGGTACAGATAACGTCAAGTTTAGCTTAAATGCGGAAAGTATTAAATGTTTATATATAAATGTTTTTGTAGAGACTTTTATGTACTGTTATTATATTTGATTTGTATATATTACATACAAATGTAAACATCTGTTATCATAAAATCCGTTTTTAATCCTTGAAATATACTTTAAAGGAAAAAAATATAAGCGTACCACTTGGTACTCAAAAATAAATACACAAACTGTTTTTGTAAATACTTTATATTATCAGCTTTTGGTGTCGTTCTTCCTTGCTCTTAAAAAAATTAATATTTTATCTTGTTCAGACAAAATAGAACTTTTTTCCATAACTTTAATGCAAAATATACATTTTCATGTTTATTAATTTGGATGTAATTATATTTTCAATAAATAGATAATAAAAGGAAAGACAGTTTTCGCTGTCACATCAAATAAAAGTCATCTTTAAATACAGCTTACTGTCCAAGAATTTTAGGATTTGGTTTTATTGTTTAATTCGTAACTGATTTTTAAGTTAAGATTTTTCTTACTAGGAAAGAATATTAGATCAAGAAACTTATTGAAACTCGTAAATGAATAACTGCGTTGCTTTCTCTCTTATAGTTAATTTAATAAGGATTTATTTTTAGTAATTTACTTTTGTATAGATATTACAGCTTATCATTGAGATTCTAGAAAACATTTTTGGTTATTAAAAAATTTAGAAGCTTTCAATGAATTTTTTTTAGAAAAAGAATATAGATTATTCTTTAATTAGTCAAGAGTGCAAGGAAAGCTTGTTTGTAAGCTTGTCAGATAAATTACAATCTATTTAATTTTTCAGATAATAATAAAATACTTAAAAAGTAGTCAAACCTAATTTAGATTAAAATTGCTCATACCCTTCTATCCAGAAAGAATCACATTTCAATTCTCTTAATAGAATAATTTGTTTGATGACAGATCACTAAGAAATATTGTACTTGTATACAACCTGTTCAATGGACAAACTGCATATAAATTCAATATTTCTTTAAATATCTATGTGCAAGAAACTTTTAGCAAATTTTGTTCGTTACTTTGATCCAAATGGTATGAATATACATTCATACCATTTGGATCAAAGTAACATAAAACTTTTATGTGAATATTTGAACCATTTGGATGAATGTATATTCATCCAAATGGTATGAATATACATTCATACCATTTGGATCAAAGTGAATAAAAATAAAAATATGTACGCGCGTAAATAATTTTATTTAGTTTAGTATTATCTGGACTACATTGAATTATTATAACAGTAGAAAGAATTCAGTAATAAATTCGAAAGTTGAAACATTTTTATTCTTATGTTTGAAGGAAAACAAAGTAATAAACCATTAACTATTTCCAAATTTTTTATTCAAGTTAAAATTTTAGACATTTCTTTTAGTTTTAATCCTTAAAATAATAGATAATTATTTGATATCTGTTTTCTATGAAGACTGACGATACAAAGTATATTTTGAAAGAAAAGGGATAAATCAAAAAATTATTTATGGTATCAAATATAAGGGAAAGAAAAAAGAAATTATTTGCATAAAAAATTACACAAGAATAAAGTCTGAAATTTGTTTCTGATATGTGTTATTTCTGATTAAATTTCCAGTATTATTTCTACATTTATTTTAAGTTTGAAGTCAAGATTCTCAAGATTTTGCTCTTTTCTGTTTCATAATTTAACTCCAAATTTTCCTATTTTGAATAATTTTGGAATTTTTATATTTTTAATATATTTGAAATTACATTTGAATATTAATGTTTCAAATTGTATATTTAGTTAAAAATAAGAAAGTATCTTTGAAACAGAAAAATTGCAACACTCTGTATTTTAATTATAGGTAAAAAGACTTAAGTTTAATATATATAAAGAGATCAAATGCATCATTTTTACAAATTTTTGAGTAAATATTAAAACTTTTTAATACATTAATAAATATTTTATTACATGCATTTTTTAGCTATGAATAAATTAATATACCAAAATAAATTGTTCAGTTATATCAAATACTATGAAAACTTCTTTCATTTTCCCAGAATTAACATAATTAGCAAATAAAATATCAAATTTAATTTAAAGACTGAGGAATATATATTTTTCTGAACTTTTTTACAAATTAACATTTTTAATAAATAAAAGTATTATTTTAACTAGTTCATTCTTATTACTGTTACATGAGAAATAATGCTTATTCTATCTAATTCAAAACATGAAGTTGTTATTTTTAATTATAACCGATAAAAATATTGAAGTGCATTTTTATAATGCCTTTTGAAATTAATTGTGTGTTCCTTTTTAATTTTAAAAAAAACTAGAAATTTTGTTATCGTCAAATAGGTAGCTAAATTGTTTATTGCGAGGTGCTAGAATTCTACGGAGAAATTTTCGCTGGATCGTAATTTGACTGGTTTCGTCTAAGAGAAAGGAAGATGTGATTACGAGTGCTTGTTTCTCCCGTACAACTGCCATAGTTAAACTCATCTCATTGTCGATTTGTGTGCCTAATATTTTACATAAAAGTTTTTTTTTTCATTTTTTTTAGTTTTTTGTATTTGTTCGACGTTTGCTAACTTGGATAATACGCAAAGGTTCTAAGCTAAGTCTATTCTAATAATAGCGTGTTTAAATAGAAGGGAAAAAACTCTTATTTGAAATGGGGAACCGATAACTTTCACCCAGAACACTATTGCTTTCTGGTTACTGGTAAAGTGTAAAAGTCTCTGTTTATGCAAGTGTATTAATGAGAAAGAACCGGAGCGTAACTTCAAAACCATTCATGCGTAGATAAAAAAAATATATAAAAAAGAATAAGAAAAGATTTCCTACAGAATTGTTTTAAGAAAAGAAAACGAATACAACTAACACTTCAAGAATTCAAAAGTCGCCTTTTCAAGACCATTAAACAAGAATAAATTGGTATTTTAAAGATATTTCAAGTTTCAAATATTTTTGCATAGGATAAGTATCCATATGAAAAAGAAGAATTAATAAAAACTACATTTCTAGAAGCAGTTTTTTCATTTAGTTTCAATGTAAATAATACCTTTCATTAAATCAGTGTGCTTATAATAATGAAAAACATTGATATTTATTGATGAAGAATGATTAATTTCTCGCAGTTACTTCAAAAACTTAAATCTAAATCTGATCACTGATTGATTAATTTATAAAATCAATTAATCTTAAAGCTTTTAAAATGCTTGCTCTCTTGCTTCTTTCTCCATTTTGGTCTTAGTTTGATTCAAAATGAAAGACACTTGAACTTTACACTTCTGAATGATATTTTTACAATGTAAAATCAGTGTTAAAAAATAAGAAGGGATGAACACTTGGATACTTACATTCGAATGGTGGCCACTACCAACTTTCACAACATAAAAATATTTTTTGATAGAAAATAGTTTTTTTTTTTTTTTTCATTAGAACTAATGAGGTAAAAAAATATATGTCATTTCATTTTTTATTTATCACTATTTACATTTTAGGTACCTTCTCACGCAAATTCAATTTCAGTTTCTTTGTTATAGAAACAATTTAGATAAAACTAATTTCCGATTTTCAAGAAGTTTAATGGCAATAAATAAATACTATTATTGGCAATAATAAAGATTTTTGTAAAAAAAGTTAGTAATTATTTTCTTTCGACTACTGCTGTGAATATTAAAAAATTATCTTTTTCTTTATCGTTCTCATAAAATAGTTTATATCAATTATAAGCAATATTCAAGGAAGAGTGATTCAAAAATTAATCCAACACAGTTTTTTATGAATTTCCGCAAAACTTATAGCAATAAAACCTGTGTCAAAGTAACTTGTCTACCTTTTCAAATGTAAGAATTTTGCTAGTTAAGTAAATTGTATTTTTTATATTTCATAAATTTCTCTTATAAATCTGCAGCATGTTATTGAATATCAAAATATAAGCAATAGGGTGTAATAGTTCCTTTGAAATGGGAAAAAAAAAACTTTTCATTGAAAAGCTTTCTAAATAATTAAATGCGTAATATTAGATTGTATTATAACTTTTAATAATTTTTTTATTCGTATTTAATTACTTGATTGTCGCTAAAAATTTCAAAGAATATTTCAATCATAAAATTTTACATTCCAATCCATAATTTTTTTCAAGATTTTTGATATTTTACATACTTAATAATTTGACAAAAAAATTGGATTATTTTACAAACTTTGCTTAACACTTACAATTGAAATCAAATCCAAAAACTGCTGAACAGAAAGCTTGGGTGATAACAATTTAGCTAACCTCTAAATACATCAGTTAATATTATAATATTAATGGCTTAGTAATTGTGTACAGTGTTGATCATAAATTGTAACTCTTAATAATAAAGACAAGAATTTCATTTGAAATAAATATAAAATCACAATCTTTATTATAGAGTACACAGAACACATTAAATGTCTATGAAACGAAATTTTCAAATAAATTGTCCATGTATTTTATCATTTTACTTATTATTTAAAATTCTTATCTTCATTTTGTATCTTGAGAAAAATTTTTCTTTCTTATTTTCCTTCAGAACTTTCGTAAATATTTATGATCATTTTTTCCATTCACCATTGTTTGCAATACTGGATTTTATGAAAATTATTTTTAATCTTAATGTCTGGTATCATTCCTCAGAGTTTATAACTATTTGATAAATACCATCTTAAAAATCTAATTCTGATTAAAAATGTAGATTTTTCACGGTATATTATTTGCGAATATACATAAAAAATATAAACTATGGCATAGAATATGATAACTTAAAATATTTAAGAATAATTTTTAAATAATAGTGAAAATATCCTTTTAAAAATAATATTTTTCTTTCTTTCTTTATTTTTATATTACATACATTTGAATTTTGTGCAGTTTTAACATGATTAATTTTAGAAATTCTTATTTAAAAAAACATCGATATTTATTTTGATGAAAGATATAAAAATATTAATTTATTTCAGATCATAACTTTTATTATTTCGCGTTACAAAATGAAATATATGCAAAATGCTTTCCTATAAAGACTATATAATTTTTTTACCATAAAACCATAAAATTTAACACCAATCTTACCACTTCCTTATTTATTATAATTAATTGACAGAAATGTTTACAAAACATTTTTTTTCAAAGACAAAATATTCCATACAGAATCTAGAAAATAAGAAAAACAAAATACTTTTTTCAACACAGGAAGCAAAAAGAAATTAAATGCATAGATTCTATACAGTGAAATCAATTATAAAAAGTAAAAACTATTAAATTTTAGAATATAATAATTAGACAGCTTCATTATAATAATATTAATAGTTTCAAGCAATTCTATACAATGAAACTAACAATGACTTTCAAGTTTTAAAAAGGAAAAAAAAGGGCGACTGGTTTTAAGTCAATCGATTTCTTTTAATAAGCAAAAGTTATAGTTTTGTTTGTAAAGGCATTAACTACTTCCTATTCTTTCACCACAGCTTGTTAACCTATTGTTCTGGTTTTCCACTAATCTGTGAAATCCTTTGTTGCAAAGCACGGAAGTTTCATGCAACAAATGTTTTCCAGATTTTTCCCTTTCTCTCTCAGTTTTGAGGTGAAATGTTAACTGCTGTCACTCCGAACACCCAGTAGGCATCGTGATTCAACAATGAAAAGACGTTTTGTCCCCATTGATTTAGTGGTTCTCAACAGCATATTTATTTCGGTTCAGATATATTCAGTGAGCCATTTTTTTTCTCTTCTTTTTCTTTCTTTCGTGCGCACCTGCTGACTTTTACCTGAACCTTTAACCTCCCTTTTAGTCCATTAATGTGGTCTCCTGCAGCATTACGACACAATGCAAGGTGCCCATTTGTCTTGAAAATCAATCCCTTTCTTATCGAAAGAAATTATCATTTTAACGTCTTAGTGCTATGTAATTATATTAAGCCCTATCTAGAAGTTTACAAATTTTTATATGAAAGCCCATTTTGAGTTAATGTAGTTGATGAATCGTTAAGAAGTTTGATATGAAATTAACAATTCGTATTTGAAATTATTTTTTATTTTATTTGATTGTTACTTACATTAAGGCTATTTCAAACATATAAGAAATAAATAACCATAAATTTTCATGTATTTACGAAATCAAAATTGAAGGAAAAACTGTGGTAAATTTCTCTTGATTTCTTTGTTATATTCCAAACTTGTTGGTTGACAACTTCGAAGCCTATATTTAATTTATATATAAAGTAACAACAAAATTTTGAGACTACAATACCACTGATTCAATAAATGCTGAAATTTTAACTTATATTTTTGTTCATTTTCAAAGAAATTAAAATTAATTGCGTCATTTTTCTTAGATTGCCATTTTTAATTTCATCATATGCATTTCCTGTAACAAATTAATTTAATTTTGAATTAAGAAATTTTTTAAAACAAAGGTAATTCGGCACTTACGTATTAGCATCACCTCAGCTATTTCCGTCAAAGTTAAATTTGAAATAGCGTTTAATCTATTGATGGAAAATTTATTTTACTAATTATGAAGAGTAAAAATATAACTAAAAAAAATTTTTAATTCTAAAGAAATTTCTTTGAAATTCCATCGACTTAAAAAGCTGCGGTGGTGGTAATACGTAAGTACCGTTAATACATTTGCTAACAAAATGCTTCCTTTGATGATGATATTCATCTCAGATCTATAAAAGAATTTAAAAGTCACATTACTGATAAATTGGGTTTTATGAAAAAAAAATTTTGGAAGGTTATATATTTTCGATATAAAAGAGGATAGTTCTTTTACAATCTTAAAAAATTATTACGGAAATTATTTTTGTCACTATTGATGAAAGAAATCTAGCTATGTTTATCCACGTCAGTAGCCCAGGAAATAATTATACGTATGTTGTATGGGTATTGTCCAAGCCTTTTGAGAGTTTGTTGTTTTAAAATGGGTTAAACGTATGGTATTCTAGATCCGCCCTAATTTCAAGGGATTCATGAAATGAAAAAAAAAAAAAATACATATTAAGAAGAAAAATCTATAGCAAAACAAATAGTAAGATTTTGAACAAATATAATTTTCTTCTCTAGCTATATATAAATTAAATTTACTTAATTAATTGCTATATTTGATACAAAACTGCATTAGTTTTTTTGTAAAGAAATAAAAAAGCACAAAAGTATATCTTTTTTTTTAGAAAGCAACTCAAATATTAAGATAAACAAAAAATATTAAAAGTATTATTAAGTTTTCTTTAACTTAGGCGGGAATATTTATCTTTCAGGTGAATAAAGAATAAAATGAACAATGTAATAAAATTTCCTTCTTTAAAGTATAATTATTTGAAAGAAATATAAACGCTTATCTAACACAAAACACCAATATTTCATGAAAACTTTAAATTTGTGATGATTTGTTAATCTATAAAAATAAGAGTTAGGAAATAAAATCGGCTTTCGGTGCTTGTTGTGACCTTCTTGGAGCGAGGACTTTACGGAAATACCAAAAACAGCAGGTGAGAAAACGATGATTGAAAGGGTCAAGGGGTCGATCCTCACTCAAGGTGGTCGATTATCAGTAGGGCGAGAATCGTCCCTCTATTAGATAAATGAAAAAGAAGATCATATCTCATGATCATCATATTCTAAGAATTTAGACTACGAAAACGATCAACGCGGCCTTTGCGTAATACCGTTCATAATTATAGGAAAGCACCATTTATTCTGAATAGCGGTCGCACACGAACAAATGAAAAATTATTCAGCGTTAGAGAGTTTGAAAGCTATTAAATATTTGAAGAGTGCTTTATTTTAACAAATAGTTTATTCATTTCTTCATGTAGTATTTAACATTTTTAATGTTATCATAATTATTAAAAAACTTATCGATTTATTATTTATCTTTAGTAAATATTTCAGTACTAAGTTTTGTGCATTTTTCACAAACACTAAAATAGTCAAAAAGAATTTTGCCACATTTGTTTTGTATTCCCTTTATAGGCAATATTCTGAAAAACTTAACTTCAAATCAAAATATTATTTTACTGCATTTGATACATTCAGTTTCTATTACTATATTTCATTATTTTTTATTAATTTCACAAATATATTTTATTATGATGAATGAGATTTTTAAAAATTACTTTTTATTTATATCTGCATTTAACAATTATTTTTAAGACAATTATTCATAAAATATATAAAATTTTAATGTTTCTCTTGCATTTCTAAATTTTTATTAAATTAAGAGTTAAAAATATAATATTTTAAAGAATAAAATTACTGAAAGTAAAAATTATTTGAGAAATAAAAATTATTTAAAATTGAGACAATGCTTAGCAAAAATTATTTAAAAAAATAATTTAAAACGATACTTAATAATTATTATTTAAAACTAAAGAAAAATAATCTTATTCATTCAAATTACATCATATTTTGAGCTTATGTATTTTATAAAAAACAAATTTTGACCATTTGTGAACAGACCTGAAAAATTATTAATATCCTAATATAGTCAAATACTTACTGCATAGACATAAAGCATCCACAATTAAATAAAAAATTAGTATAAAATTTGATTGCGTTAATGTTTCCAGAAAGATATTTCAAGAAGAAAAAGATTTGAATATCCTGGAAAACTTGATTCATACTGGCATGATTTGCATAAGAAAGAATAGCGTATTTCGCAACTTTTCTTCGCCAAGAATGCGCAGCGAATAAAATATAATTAAATATAATTGAAATAATCACCTTTACCTTTAATTTAATCGAATTAATTATATTAAAAGTAAATATAGCGTGTTAAAATAAGTAAATATCCTAGCATTCAAAATGAAATAATTACCTTTAAGTGTAATTGAAAAATTACTCTTTACATGCGTTTCATATTATATGTTTGTTTAAACGAAGAATTTTTAATTTAAACTAAATAAGAAATTCTTTTTAGTTTCGCATTCTTTTCTTTATAAATAAAAATATTTTGAAGAGATAAGAATGAATAGTTAAATTTATGTTTTTAGAAAAAATATTTCTACAAACAATTTACGAAGGCACTGAAATGCCTAAAAAAAGGTAAAATATTCACAAAACAAATAGCATTTAAATTCTAAATACAATACCGTAGGAGTATAATTATTATTTAATTGAGACTATATTAACTTTAAAATTTATTTTATTTCTGAAAGTTCAGATTTATTTAAATAAAGTAGAATTTTCATTATAAATTAGTGACAAATATTTATAGAAGATATTTCCATTTTTCTGAAGTCGATTTTATTTTCAACAGATAAAAAAGTGTTTAAAATCATATGATAAATAGAAAAAAATTGAAAGCCCCTAGTATCCTTGCGAATAGCTATCCATGGGAAAAGACAACTACAAATTCCATATTTTATCGAAAACTTATGGTTTTACCATTTGACCAGGGGGTCGCTAGTCTTGGTATAGTTTGATATTGCGTAAGTATTTTGATACCCTCTGTGAGAATCACCTTATGGGAAGATATTTTGAAAATATTTTCCGTTAATCATAAATCGTATAGGAAGAAAAATCTAGAAAATTTTCAAGTATCTTTCCTAAAATGTATATGCGGAAGGCAGAAGTGTGTCCTCATGTCCTGTTGCTCATACATTGAAAGTTGAATTTTGTACTCTGAAAAATGCAATCCTACCAGAGGCACTGTTAAGCCCGTAAATGTTGATATATTTTCACATTATGTAGAGAACAGTCTTATGCTTTAAGCTTGTTGTAACATAATTTAAAAACATCTACTGCGTATATTGCCATCTGAGATGGCGTTTCATAGGTATGACACCTTATTCATGTGTCACAAATTAGATAGCCTAAAGCTTCCAGACATTTATCCTGATAATATTTAGTTGCAGAAATGTAAAATCCATTCCTGTTGCTCACATCGCTTGACATCGAAACAAAAACTTTCCACTCTATAGTGAGCGAATATTATTACTAGACCGCGGTCACACCCTAAACGTTGGAATATTTTGACACAATCAAGTGAACAGAAATGATTAAAGTGTTGCAACTCATTTTAATGTTTACTGCAGAAATTTCTTAAATTTAGAATAAAATTGTAGGAATTCAAACAAATCATTAACCATTATATAGTCATAACTTATGACATAAAAGTTATTCCTCCAACATTTATAAATTTGATGCTAATATAATAACTGAATTGATCAAGAAATCAGTTATAACTTCCTGTCCCATGACCAATGTCTATTTCTATCAAACAATTAAATTTTATCACATGATCAATGTCTATTTCAATCAAACAATTAATTTGTACCACATGATCAATGCCTGTTTTGATCAAACAATAAATTTGTGTCACATGACGAATGCCTGTTTCGATAAATCAAAAAATTGATTCATATGACAATAGATTTACTTATGAATCAATCATATCTGTTGATTACATTGAGCTTCCTAGGGAGTAAATATAATTCATCGCTGATTAATAATTTTTATCTGTAACACATTGTAATTTAAAATATTCACGAGTAAAAATTTTACTATCATATTTTATTTAATATTAAAAGGTAAAGTCACACTCTTGTAAAGAGTTAAAAAATGAAGTCACACTCTGTTGCATATGTTATCTAAGTGACATTCCTTTCTCTAACGTTTAATAAATGCCGATAAAAATTTCTGAATATGCTTAAATTTATGTTATTATCATATAATTTACTAAATTATTCTGAGAGATAAATCTTAGTTAAATTTATTAAAAAAATACTTTTAACATGAAAATACAATTGGTTAGATAATTTTAATCAAAATCATCTTTGATATGATTGTTCATTTCCATACATTTTAATGGTAGTGTTATTATTTTTTCGAATAAAATTCTGTCTGACTAGATATAAGACAAAACTGCTAGAGAAAAAATTTAATACTGTTTAAAATTCTAAATTTGTTTCCTAATTATATAATTCTAAAAGTAGGGCTTTTTAATGTCACAAAATTGTAATACAGCATGAATGTCAAATACTTCTTTTACAGTAACGGTTACAAAATATAAAAGTACGGAAAAATGAAAGAAAGCTTAAAATCCATTTTGACATACTAACATGAATGAAGTTACATAGTAAAAAATTAATGCGCTTCATCTTTTTTAATAATAGCTTAGACGATATGAAAAACAACTAAAATGAAAAATATGACATCTTTGGAAAAACCCTCTTCCGTTGCTTTCGGAGATATATTACAATTCAATAAATGCTTGAATAAAAAATTTTTGATTCGTTCTCTTTTTTTGTCATACTCCGCTTTGCGCGACATTTTGATAATGTCCCCGAAGATGAGGATGAATGTTACTGTTTAATGCTGTTTTTGCCGATGAATTTGTCTCTTTCCCCGATGTCGTACGTCATGGGCGAGAAACGAGGCCAAGGTATCGACATTTCACCCCAATAGCCATTATTTTTAAATTATAATTAATGTTTATGGTTTTTGTGAAAAGGAACAGTATCGAATTTAGAGCCTGAAGGCGCACCTTCTGATTCCCAATCCGATGCTTCAAGACAGATCGCCTTTTTCTAAAGGGTGATAAGTCGAGGACATGACATGCACTTTCAAGATATGTAACTTGACTTGAGTCCGCGGTTTTTCTACATGTATGCTATTATTTTGGAAATACATATTACCTAAAGTTTAGTAAGAAAAGAGTCACTTGGAAAATATTTCTGAGTTTTATTTCTAAATTATCATAAAAATTCATGCTTACGGTGTTTTTTAATGTAAATTTTGTTGTGCTTTTCAGAATTAACTCAAGAAATTTTTATTTATACGTTATTAGAAACGTTATCTTGAATGTTAAACTTACTTGCATTTTGATGCAAATGTATTTCTATTTACATAAACATTTTTAACTCCTTAAATTTATCTTACAGTTTTTTTTTCCATTTTCACTTGCAGTATTTATTTTTTTATTCAAAATACCTATAGAAGTCCCTCGTGTTGTGTGTGTCTTAGATATTGCAATAGCTAAGTTTCAGGCTTTTTCAAAAATTTTCGAGATTGGTTAGAAAAACTATAGAAAAACTTCAAATGTATAAATTTAAAACTCTGATTTTATTCCTTACAACATAAAGTCATAATGCTTAATGTTCTAATTTATTTTAGGGCTATGCGATTTATGTTAATGCTTGCTTATACAAGAACACAATATTTGAGTAAATCACTACCGGTTTTATATTGGACGTGCATCATAATTTCCATATAATCTTAAATTTTGAAAAATATTTTTTGCATACTATATGTTCTAATCTAATATTTGTTTTCGATATTTTTGGATATTTGTTTCGGATGTAACCAAATTCATTTTACAGCAAATGTTTCTGATGAACAACAGAAACGTTTATTGTAAAATGCATTTTAATGAAGAACTAAATGTAAAAAAGTTTTAATTTGGTTAACAATAACTTGTTTATTATCAAAACTTAACAAAACAAGATTTTGCTTTAAATCAATGATATTGAGACTGATGAAATAACGGCATAATGAATAACAATCATTTAAATGACATTGACATTTATGAAAATGTTTCTGTTGTTCATCAGAAAAAAATTAAAAAATTCATAAGTTTTGTAAATAAAGGCATTGACCAAGCGAAAGGTAAATTTAATAAAATTAATTTGAAAGCTAATCAATTGGTATATTTACAAATTACATTTCACAAACAAAATGGAACTATCATCGTATTCATTTTGTTATGAACAAGAGTATTTTACAAATTTTATGCAGGGTGCAATTTATAATTTAGGATATAACAATAAAGCTCGCTATTTCCAAAAGGAAATTAAAGTATTTTAAGGGTAAAATGTTGTAAAATGAATTTTTAATGAAGAACTGAATGTAAAATAGTTTTAATTTGGTTAACAATAACTTGTTTATAATCAAAACTTAACAAAACAACACACACACACACATATATATACATATAGATAGATAGATGTATATAAATTTTAACTTACGGTTATTGGAACTTATTGCGATAATTTGTGTATGAGTTTATATTCCTTTGTTTATTGATCGAAAATAAAAGTCATTTAATTAATACAAGTATTTTAGAAAATGTTTTTTTATACTTGTATTTATTGCGTAAGTAATGTTCAGAAATTTATTCTGCTCAGGTGTATGAATTCAAACGTGCAAAGTTTTATTAAAACTGCTAATAGAGGGATTTTGTAGATGAGAAAATAAAAATTGTTTTTCTATGTAAACATGAGCTTCATTTTAATTGCTTATCAATGCCTTTTTTCATACTTGAATTTTAGCAAGGCATCCATGGAACTTATGAATAGAAATCTTAATTGAATAACCTGTTTTTGTTTTTAGTATACTTTATTTTAAAAATAATTAATTAGTTCTTATATAAAATCATTTCAGAGTTTGAAAAATTGAACTAATTATTTTACGTTTTTATGTTATATTATCATTCCACATATATTGGTAAATATTTGTATATTTTCTTATTTTTTAAACTAATTTAAACTTAATCTGTTTAATTACAAAGTTCAAATTATATATATGTTTAACATATACAAATGTATGTATGCATATTTTTTGTATATGTAAAACAAACATATACACATACAAAACTTATTTAACGTAACTTTGACGTTATTTAATTTTTTAAAATAATTATTATTTTTGAAAATAACAATGAAATAACTGTTATTTTTTAAATTGCTTCCTTTTATTTAACAATATTATGTATTGCTTCCAATATAATCTGTCATAAATAAGCTGAGTAAAAATATAGGTGTTTCAAGAATTTTTTATCAAATATAGGCATTTTAATGATGAAATTAAAATATAAAGACTTAATTAAGGCATAAATAGGTGTGCATATATGAACTAAATATATTAGAAACAATATACATTATAAACAAAATTTGTTTTGGATTACTAAAATGGTTTTTAAATATTAAAGAACACGCTATTCACCACAAATAAAAAGATTTCATAAATATTCACTCTGAAAAAATTATTACTAATTTTAAAGCGTTGTTTAAGATTTTTTAAACAATATTATTCATTAATTCATAAATAAAGATCATATTTATTTAAATTTGCTTAGAAAATTATTGTAATCATTTTGAAATACCCATATATCACTTTATCATTACATTAAGAAAATTCGATCCTTTCTTGCTGATCATTACGCACATTATTCACTAGAAGTTTTATTCCTAATATTGAAATTATAACAATAAAGTTGTTTATATGAAGAACTGTTTTTATTATTTAATACTTTTTTTATAATACTTTAATCATCATAATTTTTTATCTCTACAACTCTTTTGTATTTTCTTCACTTCAGTTTTTTCAATAGAAAATTCTTACTTTTTTTAAAATCTTACCATTTAATATTGTATGTAAACCCTATTATTAAAATTCATTTGTTAAAATAACTTAAAATTGCAAGTATGGCACTAGAAATCATAGTTTAATTGACTTAATTTTTTTAAAAATTTATTTGAGACTTTAGAGAGGTGAAAACTATTCATGTCAATTTTTTCGAACTATGTGAAAATCATTATGTAATCACATTTAATGAAATTCATTCATGTGACTATATTCAGATAGGATTTCTATTCTCCAGTTTGTATAAATAATCAAAATCTCTTTTGTATATTTATGTTACAGCCTTTTAATTGCTGATTATAAATAATGATTCCTTTCAACCCAAAGAATATCTAAAATAAATACAAAATTCGATGTTAATTTTAAATTCAAGAACAGATAAATATGAATTTATTTTTATGGTACAAACTTTCAGATTTTTAACGATTTTTCATAAAATAAAGCTACTTAATTCTTATAACAAATTTTAATGAACAGTTTGATGATTTAAATTCTATTTTGGAATGAAATAAAAAGTTCTTATTTTTTAAAGTTTCTAATCTTCATTTAAAAATATAATTTTTTCTATTTAAAGTTATGATTTCTAAAGATCTTAAATTATGTTTTAATGTTTTTAATGATCGTTTCCAGCAAATGAAAGATTGAATCTATGTTGAACTGAAAGTTTGAATAGTTATAAGTTTTAAATTAGAAGTACCTATATTTACTAATAAAAAGGTCATATAGTAGTAAATTAATTTCCCACCCCTAAATTTTCTTTTATTAAAAGAAGGAATTATGTTAAAGACATTTAAAAAATTGCTTTTTTGTTATTTTACGATTAGATTAAATGGATCATATTTCTGAGAAAATGTAATAGAAAAATACGTAAGTACATTTCATGGTGGTTAGGATGAAGTTTAATTTTTAGCAATTTTTAACTTTTTCTCAAAAGTATAAAGATATTCTGAAAAACGCACATATATCAAAAATATTAAATATGTGTTCATCTATTAACTCTTATTTTAAAATGATAGGAAATGGATTTAATTATGATAAAAATCATTATCACAATAAGCATAAAATTTCATTAAATAATATTTTCAAATTACCAAAAATAGGGAAGACTTAATTATATACTTTAATAGTTCTTATAATTTTCATAAAAATTTTATGTAAAAATTAAAAATTTTATAAAAAAAAAATTAAAAATTTCTCATAAAAATTATATGAAAATTATATTTTCATATAATTTTCATAAAAATTTTAACTTTGTTTAATTTTGAAGTTCAATAATCTCTTTTAGAGATCATAAACAATATTTTAATGAAATATTTTAATATATAGTCTAAGTAAATTACTTCAATTGATTTTACTAAAAATTCAGAAAAAAATTAAAAATACAAATAGAAAACAGAAAATTTGAAAAAATATTAATCATAATATCAAGTGGATAAATGTTATATTGACTTGCTTTAAGAAAAGAAAAATAAATGTTCCCCTAGTTCCAATTAAATAGAGACTCTATAATTATCTGAGAATGCTACTAATAATAGTATGGGTTCAATTATGTGCGTGCTTATAGTTGTAATTTTAATTCACAAGCAGATAAAAATATTATATCAAATCTCTTACCAAATGTTCTTTTTTTCTCGATAAACAACAAGAAAATTCAGTTTTCTATTTGAATATCAGCATAAGAAATTGATTTTAAATCAACAATGACCAGCTTTTTCTGAAATCTCATATCAATGGAAAATTTATAAGATGATTTAGTGAGAAGAGTTTAGGTAAATATGAGATATTTTACCCAATCATTAGAACTGAAATCTACTATCAAAAAGTAATGTTACTAAACAGAATCCGAATTCTGTCAAATATCATTTCTCGCATCCAAGTAAATATAAATATTTCAAGTAATTCGAAAAACTTTTTCCTTCAAAGACTTCTGAAACTTCGTATTCTTTCTTACATGCTATTTTATATTTTTACTTAAAAGATTTTAATTAATCTTATGTATTGATCTTTCTGTTCTATTAGTTTTTTTGATAGTAAAATATTTACAATTAAATTTTACTACCCTCTTACTTTTATTTAAATTTAAAAATTAAAACTCAAATTAAATTTTATTGTTTAATTTAAGATTTTTTGAAACTGGAATAAAAAATTTTAACTAAAAATAAGATTTTTCTTATTTTTTTAAATTCATATGCACTTACTAAGATTTTACTCAGAATAATAAAAAGTTATTCATAAATATTCAAAAATTAAATTTCAAAATGTTATGAATATTTCAGTTGAAAACTGAAAACCGCAATAAACTTAACATATCAAAACAAAAGCTATCCCAATTTATTTCATCAAACACATGAAGCAATAGATCATTTCATCTATTGCTTCGGGTGTGGAAAATACTTAACCCGAGTCCCTTTGTCCTACTGACCGAACCTTACCATTGCAAGAGCTCTAGACTTCTTCTATTATTAATTCAGCTCTAGCATCAAGCTATCAAAAGGTTAGGTGTACAACACGATAGTGAAATTTAATCAATGGAATGCCCCGCCATCTTTCCGCCCTTTGTACTCTTTGATGTGTACATCACAATCTGTCAGTAATTCAGCCTCTTTAGACAGTTTTTTCATTTATCTACGTTTAGAGAGGAGGATATTTTTCACAAGGATGAGCTCTTCGTGAGGAACGAGTTATTTACTCAATTACACGTTGAGGTATACCATGCACATTTTATTTATTAATAAAATGAAAGGCCTTATAACTGACGGGTAATTAAATAGAAAAAGAAATGCCTTAATGATGAATATAAAATGTAAATATCAATCTTAATGAAATATTTGCTTTATTTTTTGTATTAGCTTTGTTTCTTCTTAAGCAATATATAACTGAAACGATAAATTAATTCTATATATGTATATATCTAAAATTCTTTTTTTTCTACATTTTATATGACAGAGCATTTGTTTACTTTAAAGATTACTTACTGCAATGAAAGTAATTTATGAAAGAATGAAAGAAGTAATGAAAGAATGAAAGTAATTTTTAGTCATTTGAAGTTGTAGATATTAATTAACGAATTAGGGTAACTTTGTATTACTATGACAAATGCACATTTAAAATATATAATCCCCTTTTTCTGCTTTGAAATACGAAATACGTTGTTTAAATACGAAAGTTTGATTTATTGTTATGAAATGGTTACACTCTCTCTCCTTACAGTTTAAAATATAATCCCGTGTTAACAAGAAAATCAATGTTGAAAGTTTATAGTTTATTGAGTTGGTACATGATATTAATGCAAGAAAATGTTATACTTTGTGATCTTAACAATTTACTAGAAACAACTTGTAAATTAAATAACCATGATTAAAGTCAGGAAATATTACATTTTCATCTTAAATATCCTAAACGAAAATTATGCCTAACATTCGAATTAAAAGGAAATTAAAACACAAAGAAATTGAAAATAAATTTCATTTATCTCTGTATAAAATTCCAACAATTTAGTCTTCAAAAATTGTATTATTTCTAGAAATACTATATTTTCTAAGAGATAAATTAACTAATTAAATAAGTTTGATTACTTTATATGTTAAGCTTACATTTCCAATATATTTCTTGCAGAATTAGTATTATAATAAAATTAACATGAGAGAGATAAGATACCTAACATAGAGAACCCTGTCTCATTTATATTCTAAATGCTTGTTACGTAATATATTTTTTAGAAAATTAATTTAAAATACAAATACATATTTTAGAGTCCATTCCAACAAGCAGTGAGAGACTTTTATCCTACGTTTTGCATAGAGTTTTGGTTAACACTTATGACTTCATCCTACATAAAAGATCTTGACTGTTAAAGGCGTTACATGCTAATTTAATTTGTAACAAGATGTGAGATGGAGCCATTTTCGGGCAAACTAATTCGAACTTTTTGGAATTCTTAGAAGACGTGAGTGTAAAACACGGCACACGCAGAGAATGCTCGAACGTTTTGTCGACTCCCCAAACGGATGCTCAGAATTTACAACCTAAATTAACTTTGCAAATTGAAGAATCCAGTCACGATTTTTAGAATATATTCGCTGCCACTTGAGGTATTTTGCGGCAAAGGAAACCCATTATTTTCCCTCAAAAAAGAATACTCTGGGAATCCTCCACTTCAAGAACAAAACCTGTTTTTAAAAATATTTGCGGTGGAGAAGAAGCTGATGTAAAGCTAAGCCGACCATTTTCTTTCTAGGCATTACCATATTAGAGTATCCGAATTAAGGTGGCATAAAATTCTATCATTAATAAAATTTAAGCATTTAAATAACTCATTGAATTGGCAAAGAATGGTTCGTTTTTAAAGACACTTGATATTTTTAAGGATTGATAATTTATATAACAGAATAAAGCATAATTTAGTTATTGCATTAGTTCAAAATTAAAAATTGTTATTGAATTTAGAATTTTTGAAACTTTTAAGGAAGCAAAAAATATAATTGTATTCTAATGATTTTTTAATTGAATTAAGAATTATTTTAAAGCTCCAAAAAATGTTAAAAAAATTTGATTGAATATATATTCCTGATCAAAATTTTATTCTAGATCAGGGGTTCTTAAACTTTTTGGCATGAGAATCCCATAATGTATTCATTAAATGTTTGGAGATCACGTAAGCGTTACGTGAATTCGTCACACAGTTGCATTAAAGCTTTTTGCTTCTTCATTTGTATTGTAATGCACTATTGTTAGTTTTAGTTCATTAACACAATTTTTTAATTAAGGCATAAACCAATGAGAAAATTTTAAATAAGAAAAAGTTTGATACACAATAAACAAAATGATATATAATTACTTCAATAAATTCAAATATTAGTTTGTACGTTAAGTGTAGCCTCTTGAAATGTCAAAACTGTATAAGCACTCTAATTTTAACAGGCGAATGAAAGGACTGAATATCAATGGAAAGAGCTTACCTAATTTTTTTGATTGTCTTATCAAATATTCTCAAAAATATTTAAAGCCGATGCCATGGGACGAATCACTTCAATATTCTCTAGATTTTGATAAATACTTTGATTTTATGGTGGTTAGAAAATGTCTCACACAAATATATCGTAGGAGAAGGAAAAAGAAAATTATAACATTTCTATTATAAAAGAAAATCAGTTTAATTTTCATATGGGTTTTTTTTTTGCTTCAATTTTCAGTTAATTGCGAAAAGCATGTAATATTACTTATTAATTATAAAATTATTATGAATTCAAAAATATGCTAAAATATTTTACAAGCTCTGTTGTAGATCCCAAGAACACGATTGGAGCCGCGACTCTCAGTTTAAAAAAAAATATTAGAATAGACACACACATATTATAATTTATAAGTTAGTTAAATTCCCTGTCATAGTAAAAACTGTGAATATTTTCTTGAAATATCTGTCAAACATATAATTTCTGATATAGTTAAAAGTACTATAGTTATGAGACATATATAATTAGCTCTTCTATAAGATAAATATATAAGTTATAAATAATTAAACTTTTCCATGTTCAAATAGCATGTTATTTTCAATAAAGCCTTTGCTATATTCTTGTTTATCAGAAACTTTTTAATAAAAAAACTAAAATCTCCTATTCATTAAATTTATACGAAACCTTTAATTAAAATGAGGAGAAAAATTTAGAAAATACTTCCAAAGGATAAATTTTATCTGATTAAAACTTAATTCATTAAATTATATCAGTTTTCCTTCAAATTTTATAAAATATTGAGCATAAAATATTTTAATCTTGCTTGGCATTTAAGTTTTCAATTTATTATAATAATAATGAAAATAAGTTATAGATTGTAAAGAATTTTGGATAAATAAATATAAAAATATTAAATACTTTAAATAGAAATTAAATAGAAATAAGACAAACATTAATGTTTTAAAAAATGTACATATTCTTATTTTAATAATTTAAAATTATTTACGTACAAAATGCATGTAAACTTTTCAAAATTTTTTATTTTAATCTGAAATACCGATTTTTTTGTCACGATCAGTATTTTAATGACAATCTTTTTTATATTTTAATAGTATTTATGTTCTTTGAAAATATATCTAAATGGACAAAATGTATTATCACAATTTTTCAAAAAAATATTAAGTCATATATTCATTTTCATTTCCCAATAAACATGCAAGAAAATATTTTAAATGAATTTTGGCCAAAATTTTAAAAAGCAATTTTATGTATACATATGGAAGAGAAAATGACTCAGTTATATAGTTTTAGCCAATGCTTAATTCCCTCCATAAAGTAATATATTGACGAATTTGTGATATTTATGTGTTTGAATTATTTTGTTTAAATTATATTCAATTATTGATAATTATAATAATTTCGTAATATTATGTATGCGTATTATCCAAATAAATATATGATTTAGAAAACAAAATCACTTCTTGAAAATTTGCATTCAGTTAAATTCCTTTGAAAACTTTCATTTCTTCCGCATTTTCCTAAATAAAATTGTGACTTAGGATATTTCCGTCATGTCAAATAATTTATTCCAAGATCCATTATATGGAAATTAAATTATCTAAATCCCAATCTCTAATTGCACCAATATGCAACCCTATTCTTCTTACTTGAAAAAGGTGTTAAAATGCACGACCTGCTGATTATCGTGCTAATTTGAATCTCAACACTTCATATGGTTCTTTCAATGCTTCATCATAATCACTCACAAGATTAGAGCACGTGACGTCCTTGTATTTTCACCACATTAAAAAAATAGGAAAAAAAAACAC
The DNA here is from genome assembly GCA_026290005.1 of Latrodectus geometricus. NCBI lineage: Eukaryota > Metazoa > Arthropoda > Arachnida > Araneae > Theridiidae > Latrodectus > Latrodectus geometricus. The sequence continues at coordinate 224,227 of JAPDSC010064593.1, forward strand.
AAAGTGGTGAAAGCAACTCAAATTTGTGTTAAGTATGGATTGCTTTATAAATGCTTATGAAAGCTTAAATTATGAAAGAAATTTCAAAGAAGCTTGCTTTCGAAGAAATTCTTGGCTAACACCAGCATTTTGCAAAAAGACTGATAAACAATTATTTAGTCAAACTAACAGGAATGTGATTTAGCAACTTCCATGTTTTTTTTTTCTTTTTAATTTCAAATGTATCAATTGTTTTTACAATGGCTATTATCACCATTATAGATGCAATAATTAGAATTATAATTATTATATATAAAGAATCATGCTTTGGGTACTGGGTATTTAATTCTATCAATTTCCTAATTAATCATTTTCTATTCACAATTTTAATAACATCAATAGCAAATATGTATTTTAGAAAAATCGATAAATCCTAGTTTTATCTTAAATTTGTTTTTAAATCAATTTCATAAACATTTTTTGCATACTACTTAATGACACACATTTTATATAATATAATGTATATAAGCACAAATTTTGTAAAATACTTAACAGTACAAAGAGAAAATACAAAATAAATTTCATTTACACGAATGTGGAGCTTCTATAAATTATAAAATATAATAAGAAAAAAGGTATAAATAGCTATTAAAATTGCTTTAAATAAGGAATTATTATTTTACTAGTTCAAGTATGACATTTGCATTTTCTAAAATGTGAATATATGCTTTAAGAGAATTAACAATTCTCTAATGATACATATCTCAATTCTACAAATAAGTAATTTGTATTTCAAAACCAGGTATTTTTGTATAAAATGACAATACCATTAACATTGCGATTCATTTAAAATTTGTATCATGCTAGAGCAGATATATATACAATTGAAGTTATTTCATTCCATGTAATTTATAAACTTATAAAAGAACCAGTACAAAACTTATACAATTTTAAAAAATACATAAGAATCATTAAATTTTTATAATATATTTATTTTACAATTTTTGAATACATTATAAATATTATAATTTAACAATTATATGTATATTTCTTGAGTTGATAATTTAAAACCCTTATCACATGATGTAGGGCACACATTTTTAACATTTTGAGGCAAATAGATTATCTGTTATTTATCTATGAATCTTTATTCTCAAATTTTCGATTAACGAATAAAACATTGTAATTCATCGACAAAACATATAACAAAATATTAATTTTTCAAAAATTTAGTGTTTGATATAATTTATTTAATATGCGTTAAATAATCATATTTTAATTTAAACGTTTTTTTAGTTTTAAATCAAAATTATACCTATGCGACAAAATCGGAACAAAAGCTTTGCAAAAAAAAAAAAAAAAAAAAAAAAGTAAATCTGGTATTTATTTTGTTAATTTTTCCTCACCATAATTTTCTTTGTATATTTTGATTCATTAAAATTGCTTTTAGAAAAAATTCAGAATTTTTAAATACTGGAAAATATATTGAACATTTACTTGAATACGTTAATTTATATCAGAAATTTGCAAACATATTACTAAAGTAAAGTGTATGTAACGTAAGATCATTAAAATGCTTCATTGTAAACTTAAAAATCTAACATAAATTTTTAAATATTTAGTTTAAATTTTGTCCGAAGTATTATATATTAAGAAGTATAGTAGTATTCTTATAATCTTTTTAACAATTAATTTGATCAAATATATTCATATGCTATTTTTAATTGAAGCCTAGCCAATCTAAGACACTTCTATCGCAATTTAACTGTAGCATACGAAGACATTAAAATATTTGAAAAAGTAACTTCATTTTCTTGAATATATATACATAATATATATAATATAAAATACAAAACTGTTTCTATTAATTAGCATTTAACCTAAAATAATTAACACATTTGCTGGCGTATAATATGCACTCTCTTTATTTCTTTATTATACATGTGCCTGAATGAAACTTATCATAATTACTGTTTATTTTAATGAATTTTCAGTATTTTAGTTATTAAATAAAGCGTAATTTGTTTTAGATTGCGTATAATGCCCAGTTTATCAAGGAAATAGCAATTTTAAATTTTCTTCCTCAAAACCCAGACAATCTTTTCCAGAAATGAAGAGTCAATGAAGAAATACTAAATGAGTTATACGTTCTCATACAAAGCATTGTCTTCTGCACCTTCCAGTGTATTAATAATGTCACACTATTTAAATAGTTTAACCACTGTTTGTTCCATATAAGTCCCATAGGTTATGTTTTCAAAGTTACTTTTTTAGATCCTTTTTCTGATTCCGTTTAATATGCAGTATCGATGTATGTAACGCAGTAACGACATATGAGATGCAGTATCAGCGTATAATGCTGATCCCATTTTTTTAATTATTTCCAAAGCAAAAAATTGCATCTAATACACAGGGAAATACTAGATATTGTTTTGCATCCACAAGAATAAATAATAATACAGAGGACTTAGTAAAGAAATTATTAATTCAAAAATCACTTTAATTAAGAATCGACTGTTTAGCAATTATTAAGAATTAAATGCTACAAGTTATTCACTTTTATTTTGCACAAATTTTAAAACTTAAAAAACTTTAAATACATTTTTTATTAATAAAAACTAATTCTATATTTTAGTTTGCTATATATCCTTTTTTCAATCTTTCCTGATATGTTTGAAAAAAAATGGCACCTGCATGAAAATTTTATAATTATCTATAAATGAATTTTTTTTTTTTGTAATTTTATAAATAATTAAATTTTTAGCATCATAGATTTTGTTTACTTTGTGGGATATTTTTTACGTGTGACATTTTTCAAAAATCGATCAATAATAAAAATTTCAGAATTAAAACAAATTAATCACTTTATACCAAAAAGAATATAATTAAAATGTGTATTTGTGAAAAATAATAAAAGGAGTGATTAACGACGGAATTAGTGATTGCTTTACTTATTTGCATTTTATTCTATAATACTGAACACTAAAAAATTTAAAACTCGATATTCTGGTTTTTATATTGACACTTCAATGACTAATTTGAGTGTTTTATTAAATTAACAAACTTTTCTTTGAATAAACACACACAATTAATTATCCCATTATTAGTTTATAGTTTTCATTAATTATTTTGTTAAAAGTCTCTTTACTAAATATTTTATGTATATATATATATATAATCACATTTTTGAATAAAAACTTTAAACTAGGAAGAAATTTTAGATAATTTAATTTAACAAGTAAAATATGTATGAAAAAGAAAGAAGAGAGAAAATTGTGTTACCAGAAATTATTATTTTTTTCTCCAATATATGACTGACTAGCTATGTAATAAATTTTTCAAATAGTACTTAAACATTTCAATATTTGGAAATATCGTCCATTTTAAAAAGGTAAGTTCGGTATTTACAAGTAGCAAATATATTAAGAATTAAGTTTCTGTTTTATTCAAGATTTCTGATCACTTGTTTGTCACATTGCAAAGCAGATTTCTTTAGGTACCATAACTATTAAAGTTTTGGATGCACTTAATTGTTAGAAAATTTTACCATTTATTTTTTGGTCTGTTATTTTTTATCCTAATTTAAATTTTTTGTATGCTTATAGTTGATTCTCATACACTAAAAATATTATCCATTATACTATAGAATTCAGTTTTCAATTTTTCTCTGTTATCTGGATAAGTATGATAAACATGTAAATATTCATAACATATATCCAGGTTTTATTTTTCTCTATTGAGAAAAAATATGCATGCTTTAAAACTTTTGTTTTCAGTTTTTTTTTCATTACTTAATAAAATTTGCTATTTAAAAAATTTTGAAATATTACAATTTTCAATATTGTTCAAATATTTAATGGATAGAAATTAATTTTAACTTATCATTAACTCCTTCATTAGTTTTTCAAATGCAGCCTAAAATTTTTAATTATGCATTTTATTAGTCAAAAAGACTTCTCTCTCTCATACTTCTTTCTTTTCCTTCTTCTCTACTTATCTAATAATTCTGTAGAATAGAAAATAATATAAATTTTTTAAAACATTTTTTTCTTATACTCAAAATGACAAATATAGACACGAACATTATTAACATCATTAATATTAGCATTTGTAACTATAACTGATTTTATAACTTAACTCTCTTCAAGATATTTATAATTATGCACTAAAATATGATTTATATCAGAATAAATTTTAAATACTTTATTCTGATAATATATTATTTAAAATTTATTCTATATTTTTTATTAGCTCTTATTCAACAAGAATGAATAAAAGCTAATTTTTTACTAATATATTCAAAAAGCAATAAATGCTTTAACTTTATTTCTGAAAGTCAATTAACACGTTTAAAATTTACGTTGATATATTATTGAGCCTTTTCTATTGTTAATTCGTCGAACATACAGGCTTCTATAGAATAAAAGTTATAGATATAACTTTTTAATTCATAACTCATTTTGAAGTTAATACTTACGATCATTAATCACTTTATGTAGTTTCTCTTTGAGGAAAATGTAACTATTTGCAAAATGTTTGTTGAGTGATGATGTATAAATGTTTATTTCATTAAACTACTTTAATTCCATATCAATATTTTCATATTTTAAAAAGAATGTAAATATGTGAATTATAATTTTGTTAATTTATTTTACCGCATCATAGTTAAACACAAATATCCGTAACAAAGTTTTTATTTAGTTCGCAATCCTTCACTGCATATATCAACTCTAAATAAGGATATTTAGTTTCAATTTCCTAAACTAAATTTGCATATTCAGAAAATATTTCAGGAATGAAATCTTCAGATCGCTTCAATTTAGGTTACTGTTAACAACCATGTTATTTATGTCACCATTAAATGCCTTTTCCATGAAAAACACCTATGTCCATTTAAAGATGATAGCGTAATTTCTCAAGGGCAAAACTGATGAAGATCTTCTACTTTTCAAAACAAAGGGGAGAGTATATCAAATCGTCTACAGCAGCTACAAAAAGCAATAAAGAGGAAGAAAATTGCCCATTCGAAGGTCTTCTTTACCGTTATTCTTGTAATGAATTACGCCAAGAATAATTTCACAGTCAACTTTGACCCATGGATGAGTTGTTCTCCTTGAAAGTAAAACGAAGACCCGTTCGATTTTTCTAACATCTTAGATTCCAATAACTGATATTCTATTGAAGAAATATGTTTTTCTATAACACCTGCTTGTCATAGGAAAGGAAGTTGTTTACGCTCACATGATTAAAGCATAATATATTACGTTATTTCCTGGATGGAAAATTAAGAAGTGATTTTAAAATAATGTAAAAAAATCTGATATATTTATTATACTAAAAATAAATACTGATTAATTCATTCTAAAATACTAATGAATGATTCTTACATTAAAATGCAATATGTATATATCAGATATTTAATCAATTACTGTTGGAAAAAATATCTCTCGTAATAAAACATTTAAACGTTTTCCTGTTAAAAAATTTTAATTTCATTGCATCAAAATTCAAAAGCATAATATTAGGATAAGCAAATAAAATATTCCATTATTTTTCGGGTATTTGGCTGTATTGAACGATAGCTCATAAAGTATTGTTCAAACAATTTCAAGTTTATGATCATTGGAAAGATGACATTTCGCAGTAAAAAATTCTTTTGCTGTTTTATTGTTTGGTCCATTTAGTTGAAAGTTAGAGGGTGTTGAAAATAAAAGTTAACAACAAAAATGTGTTCATTTTGCAGTTTTGCTTATATATATGGTGAAAATGCTTATATATAATGGTGGAAATGAATTTCAGGTGGCTGAAATTGTGGATGGCGTTCATCGTCCCGATATTGTAACAACTAATTACTATAATTTTGATTTCGTGGATTGAATTCAGAAATCTTTGATATTAATGGTGCACATCACTCGAGTATGCTCGTTATCAAAAATGTCAATAAAATCATAGAAATGATCGAAGAGTTGACCAGCATGTTACCAACTGTAGAATTACCAGGAAATAAAGATTGATCCTAAAGAAGTGTTAAACTATTTGAACAAAACAAATCCGAAATATGTTAATTAAAGTCCTAAAATTCAAGTTAAAAAATGGATTCCTTTATTCCCAAACTAATATTTTACAATAAAATTTAAAACAATTTTTGAACAATCTAGTATTAATTCTCATCTTAATCATTTTATTATTATTTGCAGGAATTTAAAAAAATTAATGAACTTTAAATAAATCTACAAAAAATACTCATATCAGTATATATCATAAATTTTAGAAAAAATTGTCCACTTATTCATTTCATTTGTATCATAAGAACAAAAAGAGAAAAAATTAGCATTCATATAGAGATTATTACATGTTTTTCTTGTAAGTTTTCTTTGGTAAACAAATTTATTACTCTAAAAGAACTAGCATTGAATTCTGTTGTCAGTTTGTTCATCAAACTAAGTTCAGGCAGTCCTTAAAACACTCACATAGCGTGAGAAACCATGAGATGTCATCATTGTTAACGTCTGTTTACTTATGAAAATTGTCATCTGTCAAATTATTCGTAACTTCTTCATTTTATATCATTCAAATGCAAATGAAGAAACGGATACTTAAAGGAAATGTCGTATATTTTTTTTATCTAATTCTGATATATCAGATAGTACGAAATCAGAATTTAGTGCATGACTTTCATTTGACTAGATTGTCTCTTCACTTCATGCTCTATACAATTCTAATTTATGCTATATAAGAAATACTACGTTCAAAAATTGTTATATTTCATCTAAAACGATAATGTATTGTAAATGCCATTATGTTTCTCAAACATAAATTTCAAAAAACATTTTTTTTTCTAAAAGTAAATAATTGACTCATGGAAAAATAATTCATAACTCCCAATTTTTAGTAAATTATATAAATATGAAGAAGCAAAATCTCAATTATTTAATATATTTTAAAATAAAGTCTGTTAGTGTAAATAATAATGAAAGAAAAATGTATTTCCAGGTCTCTAGATATGATTAAAAGTAAAAAATGAATGTATCAGCTTTATTTATCTTATTTCAATGCCTTCAACTGGAAAAATACATTAATTAAATTATTCTTATTTAAATTACATTTTATTTCAATCACTTTTAATGACGACATAAATATATCATAATATAATACAAATTTTTTCTTTTAAATAATGGATTAATAAAAAAAGAAAATGTAAAAAATATGATCAATTAGTTATAATAATTTTTTTAAAAATTAAATTCTGCTTATTTATGTTATGAATATCAACATAAAAATCATAAATCATCATATTCTTTATAAAGATATTTTTAAGATAATAGTAATTAAATAAAAATATTAATCTTTTATTGCAAACCTATTAATATAACAGAAGAAATTAATCGCATTCTTTGTTATTATTGATTTTTATTTAATTACTATTATATTAAAAATTTCATAAAAAAATATATATATATATTAACTACAAATTTATTTTCTTATCATGAATTTATCTTTTACAATATGTAAGAGTAACGCTTTTGTAATGCTTATATATGAAAACTCCTTAAGTAATTCAGTGTCTGAACTTAGCGCTTAAATTTGAAAACTTCTTATCTACATACATGAGTTAAGTTATTAAAGGATATGTTAATGTTTTTAAAATATTATGTAATTAACTAAATATTGGTCTATCATTATAATGCAAGTAACACGCGGTGGCTTCCAGTTTCATAGTTTTCGGTCTCGATTCTCGCAATAGATGTGGTTGCTTGTGTCCTGTAGTTTATAATCTATTTCAATATATAGGTCTCGATCAAATCAACCCTCATTTGCAAATAACATATAATGTGGCTAAAAACATATCACTTCAACGAAAAATGTCTTAAAACATCTTAAGCAAGTTAGAATTAATTATTTAATAATGTAAACTAGAAAGAGTAAGTTGGGTTTATCAAACTGGGGTAAAATTTTTAAATTGAATATATTGTAATATAATTATGGGAATTGCATATACCATAAATTACAAAATATATAATAAATAAAACTTATTTCAAAAATTATTTTAATTTTTAAAGTAAAAAGATGCATTAACGAAATTTTAATCACTTATTTTAAAGCTTAGAAATTCAAAATATCGAAAATTATGGAAAGCAATTCAGTGAAGTAATGTAAATCAACAATGAATAAAATTTTAAATTCACGTATTCTTACTTTTCGTTATGACTATACTCACATTAAACAATATACTCTCATAAAACTATTAAAATGCCAAAATCAATTATTAAAATGCTTAGAAATAAAATTTAGTTTCTTCTTGAATATACTTTGTTTTTTTCCCAAAAGAAATAATAATTTAATTATGTATAAATATGCAACACAAAAATAAATATAAAATTCAAAAAAAATTACATATATATAATCTGTCAAGCACCTAAAACTTGAAATTATTAATACATAATTACTTGTGTAACTATTGATAATTCAGTGAAAATTTGAAATAAAAATGAAAAATCAGTTTTACGTTTATAATCACCGTATTTTAAATTCTATATGGATCATCATTTTTTAATCATTGATACAGGTAGTTATAAAAACAGAGTAAACATCTGTTTTGATTTTTTTTAATCTGTTTTGAACATTTGTTTAAAAACATCTGTTTTAAACATTTGTTTAAAAAGAGACATTTTTAATTCACTTCATACGCATTCATATATGATATTAACTACCAATTATTTTATAAAGGGAAATATATATATATTCCAGTAGTGTGCTCTAACTTTATTGAAGTTCTGTAAGTCTTAAATGTTTTTCAAAAGCGTAAATTATTGGACCACTCTGATTTTTAGAGAGGCCAAATTGTTGGACCTCAATCAGCTGGAACAAGTGTCACCGAAACATCTCAGCTTTTTGATGTTTTTAGATGTACGATATCTAAAGTAAACTTGACAAGGCGAAAAGTTGGTGGGAAAAAAAGCTCCGTAAAAAAGATCGATGGGTTGGTGTTGAAACGGATTGTTGTGTCTAAAAAAAGAACATCTACTGCGAAAGTGACCGCAGAGCTCAATCAGCGTTTGGATTCTCCTGTCTCAATGATCACTGTCAGAAGGCACCTTCAGAGCAATTACAAGTCACAGTTAGTGTATTGAGATGTAAAATAATTTTCAAAGGGATTATTTTTTTTAAATGAAAAAAAATTTTCGTACTTATGAGATCACTAACTTTTAAGAATTTTCATTTTATTCCAAATATTACCAGAAAGTAAAGTATTTAAATGACATACTGAGAATCTAAATAATTTAAATGTAAATTGCAAATTACTCGTAAAGATGAAAGGATGCAGAAATTGGTTCGTTCAGCTATGCAAAAATTGAAAACATTTTAAAATACTGTCCGAAAATTATTATAAATAATTTTAAACCTCATCTCAAATAAAAACTTTTTTTTTCCAACTAACTTACACTAAGAAAAAATTTATTAATTTTAGTGTCAACATTCAATGGTAGAGATATTTAATTCATTCCTAATTAAATAGTTTATTTGATAATTTTATTCCTGAAAATCTTCTCAGTCCTTGTTCAAATTTTACAGACAATTTATGCCTTTATTAACTAAAACAATTTATTAATTTTAGAGTCAACATTCAAAAACAGAAATATTTAGTTCACTCCGATTTCATTTGATAATTTTATTCCTGAACGTTGTCTACTTCCTCGTTTAATTCCAACCGACAGTTTAAGCCTTTTGCATTTCTACTAGTAGATGAAACACAGTATTTCAAAATCGTTGCAAATTATTTCAAGAATTTAAGTCATTCATACTACTTTAATATTACTACTCAGAGTTTATTTCAACTATGAGTCAAAAATACGTAAATTGTTTATTTCAGTCAGATATTATAGCACATTTTCGTAAAAAAAAATCTGATCCGTATTTGACTTAATGCTTTGAAAATCATTATAGATCAACATAATTTTTACATTATCTAGGCCATTAACAGTACGTTGTGTAAAGGGTGATAAAATTCTTCTTGCCAAATCATTGTGGTATAAGTAAAAGTCTCCTATAAAAAATTTAATTTAATTTGCATAAACAATGATAATCCTTTATTTAGAGCTAAAGAATACGTTTATACTGTAATTTGAAATTGCTTCATGTATTTCAAGGAAAAGTATGAGCATTTTAATAATAAAATTACAGAGAAAAAAATGATGTTTCACGAACATATCTTATTTTGCACTAAACTGCATCATGTAACTGAAAAAATATAAAAATGGTATTTTAGTAAATACACATTGCGCGTCTTTTTATTTCAAGTGTATTTTTATCGATTTAACAAATGATGAAGTTAATTCAGTATATCGTAATAGCTTTTAATATAGTATCTTTAAGTAGAAATCTTTATTAGCTTGATTGACGCAAATTGTCTATTTGGGTAAAATTTCTAATTACAAAACAAAGTATTTCAATTTAATAGTATTTTAATAGAGAGAAACACATGCCAACACACTAAAACTAAATTAGACACCTATTAGAAAAAAAGTTGAATCGGTTAATTTATTTAGTACAGTTCATATGACAACCATAAAATATAAAATTTATATGGAACAGTAATTTGAAATTCCTCTGAATCCTAACTTTAAAACAATAACTGCACATGCATAACAGAAATTTACAAGTATTGTATTTTAACTAGTGAGATTGCCTTGATTGCAAGGGATAATAAATTTTTAACAAAATTATATCTTAAGATCATTACATGTATGTGTCTTATCAGTGTAAACTTTTAATATATGGTTTTCATTGGTGGTATTATTTCAATAATAAACTCATCATTGTAAAGTTGATATTTGGCAACTTCCTTCAAAATCTAAAATATTAAATATCATAAACATTTAGAAAATGAAATTATTTTTATACAATTAAGGAGATATTTTTTTTAAAAAATAAATCTTTAAATTAAAAAGTAGGTTAATACTACATAGTAATAGTAAAATGAAGTCACTCACAATATTTTAAGTATTTCAAAGAATTTTTAATTTTTTAATGCTTATCTTAATAGGGTATTGAAATCTCAGCCATAGTGTAAAATTTTTTATGTTTAAAATTACTTAAATTTCATTTCATTAATTGTTGTTCCATTGTTCATGTAAGGTCATTATTGTTTTCGAAAATAAAATATTGACAATGCAGAATATTTTTTTTATTTAAATAAGAAGGCTTCAATTAATTATTTAATTAATATGTGTATATTCATATACGAAAGGAACGTAAAAACAAACTAGGACATAAAAGTTCATAAAAATTAAAATTTAATACATTTTTCGTTTAAGATCAGTTTTCAAATTCGATAAATTTCAGATTAAGAATAATAAGTATCTGAATTTCGCCATCGAAAATATTATCAAATATTTAATACCAAGAGATAAATGTTGAGAAAATGCATTTGTTTAGAATATAGTAATATGTAATTATAACAGCAATCATAAAATTAAATTCCCTATTCTCATTTTTTTAACTTTTGCTATAAAAATGTACCTATTGTCCAATGATGCTATTATTCTTCTTCAACAATTCAATAAAGATATTTCTTAAAGTTTCATTTTTATGGAAATAAGATTTTTTTTGTTCTAAATTCAATAGAAGTTGGAATGTGTAAATTACAATTAACATTGGAGGTTTACTTAGATAGAGATTTGCATAATAAGGATTTCTATATGCTCAAATATTTATCAGATAAAATAAAATTATACTATTGATATAGTTTAGTCTCCTTATAAAAACAATGAATAAACTATCAAACATTTTATATCATTCCCTTAACCACAATTGAAGTGTAAAACATGGATAAATTTCTTTAATTTATGCACAATTGTATAGTTAATAATTTATAATATTAAGTTAATACTGCGCACAATTATATTTGTTGCAATAATACAATTAAGAAGAAATGCATCATGCAATAGATTTAATATTAGATTATTTAATTACTTGTCTGAAATTTTCTCCAAACTAGAGATGAGGAAATTATACTGCAGCTTATTAGCATTAATAGTATGAAAGCAATTTTTGTTATTATATTTCTGCAATAATATAAATACTAACATAAATAAGTTAGCTTTAAAAATATTCCTTTTTAAAACTTTCATTAATATTGCTTATCTAATGGTGAGGAAAAAAATTTAATTCATTACAATTTATGAATTTAAAAAGGAAAAATACTTTTTAATCTTCAAAACTGTTAACAGTGAATGAGCGAAATTAATTGAACAAAGACGCTTAAGATTTATATATTTGTATTTCACTAAAAATACAAATAATGGAACTCATTTAAATTCAATTTCACACATCATGTTCAAAAGTTATTTTCGTTAGTTATTTCTAAATAAAAATATCAACTTTTATAAAATTAATTTTAACTTAATTAAAAATACATGCTTATAAATATATTCCATGTTCTCATTAATTTTCCACATTTTATCTAAATTTAAGAGCGTATGCAACTGTAAGCAATTATTTAATTAATATATGATGTACTGAGACAAGAGCTTTCATGCACATATTTTTGATGATTCACCAACCTTCATAATGAGATCTTTATCAACAAACTTAACGTTGTTAACTCTTAACCTTGAAGATTTATCACCAACTTTTCATAATAATTACATTTTTCCACCATGGTGCACAATTAATTTTCTAAGAGTAGGAGAAACAACGTTTCTCTCACAAATGTAATCCAAAAGATCTAAGAATGTTAGAATCGTTTGCATCTAAATTACCTCATTTAAATTTGGCACACATTGACTTTTAAAATAGACATGCTTTAATTTCTTTAATGCTAATTTTGTATAAATTTCGAAATATGTTAAAATAAATAACTTAATGATATTTTATGTTAAAAAGTAAATAAAATACACACACAGCTCTATGTAACCAATTAACTTCGTGGTTTCTGGAATTGATGTCATTGAGATATACGAGTTGAAGCAAATTTACGGAATAATCACATGAACCATAAATTTATAGAGTTTGAATCATAAATTTTAAGAGATTTTCTGATTGTGTTTCCATAGGGAATTTATTTACATATAAAACCTAAATTATACGGCACATAAATTAAACTTTATTTAAGAGATTATATAATTTTTTGAATGACGTTTCTATCAAGTTTAAGCAATAAAGAAATATTTAAAACGTTTCTGATTATTTTTAATGATTATGTACACATGTATATAAAGATTCTTTAATTGGTAAATTACGTATATATCATATATTTTAAATCTATTTGACTGTAAAATTTATTGTTAAGATTCTTTACTCGGACAAACTTAATTGTAAATTTCAGAAAATTAATTTTTTAAATAATAGTTTCAATTAAATTGAAAATTAATTAAAGTATAAACTTTTAATTTTCAATAAAAACTGAAATGAGTAAACTTTTGATATTAAAATATTTTGAAAATGATATTATCTTTAACTTATGACATTTCAAATAGAAAATAGATGAGTTTTTTGGACGTACGCATTAATGGAAGTGTTGATTGATCAATGAGAAAAATAATATTATATGAGAAAAATGATAGGTTAGAGATTAAAATATTAATTCCTTAAATTTAAAAGGGATTATTTGGAATGCAAAAAGAGTAAATCTATAAAACGCATTTTTCAAATTATATTTATTTTAAGAATTGTTTATATTCACACACAATAATATTTTTTTAATTTTTGTAATTTTAAGCAATCCTTTAAACCTAAATCTTGAAAGATACAATTATCATTAACCCCTGATTGGAATTTCAGTTTTGTGATATTTATTCATAAAAAACAAAAAATTTTAAAAATATAACTTTAACTTGATATTTATTTTTAATAGATACTCATATTTAGTATAACTATATTTATTTAGATTTATTGAATATTTAAAAATTGATTGACTTTTCAAATCAGTTCCTTAAGCCTAACTATTTTGAATAACAGTTACCATTGATTACCTTAAATCTATGATTTCTGAGGGCCATTTCAGTGCCTGCTATATCTATTGGTTAATTATTTATAAAATAAATAATGTGGTTAGCTTTAATAATTAAAAATTTTTTAAGGAAATATTAATAAGGACAAATCTAAATTTTCAAAATATCAAAGAGGATTATAATCTTTTACATTAATAAGAAATTACTGACTATTATAAGATATAGGAAAAATAATTTGAAATATAAACTATGCCAGATATAAATATTTATATTCTAAATAAATGTCACCCAAAATTTTAAACATAATAGATTTGCCAATTTTTATATAAATTTTATGTAACAGAAATGTGTTTAGATAAGTTCATTTATATTAAATATAAAGCTAAAATATAATGCCTGAAATTTAATGCTAAACAATTATATTTTCAATTTTCAGTAGAATGTAGTTATATGTGTGATTGAAAAACCAATCTGTGCTCACAAAATAAATTTTGACTTTCTAAAAATCTTAAACTTTCATTTCAAGCATTCAATTTCTAAATCAGAGACACAATTGATTATCATTCCTAGGCACAAAAAATGAAGTAAAACAAATTTTGCATTTAAATAACAAAGTCTGTATAAAACAAACTAGTAAAAATATAAAGTCAGATATAAATGTATTGAGGATTTTCATTTGTTATTCTAAATGCGAAATAATTCATAATTCAAAAATCATTTAAGGAAGACACAAAAAATGACTATTGAAAAGGCAAATGATTGATGAGTTTTTAGAAAATTGCTTTTCTTATTCCATAAAATAACTTAAGTTCTTTTACAAATCTTTTATGTCTGTTTTAATTTGATTTCATTTTGCCTTCAGCTTTATTTTCTCTAGGAAGCGAATGTCAAAGGAAGCTTATCTCTTATATTCTAATTTCCTTGACAGTCCCTTTTTTATTGCTGTGTTTGGAATAAATGGGGTTGGCAACAGAACGAAACAGTCGGAGCTTTATAGATACTTATAATTCAAAATGTAGTGCAATAATTACATTAATATTTACACGACAATATTTATCAGTAACTGCAGCAAGAAAACTGCCGCCTTGCAATTATTCTTCAATAAATTTGCAAACATTGAAATTTTTGTTAAAATATTAAACAGGAAATATGATTGGCACTTCGGTTTCTAAAATCTTGTATAAATTTTCAGATGTATTTTCTGATAAATTCTGAATGCATTTTCTCCAAATACATTTTCTATTACTCTGTAAATATAGAAAAATTAAGAAATCTAGACATTCTATAAAATTGACAATTCAAAAGCTTTATGACTAAAAATATTTTATTAATATGACTAGCTAAATTTTATATATAAAAAGTTGAATAAAAAATTTTTTATTCCTAAAACAAACAATTATAATTTCTAATTTTAATTCAAATTTGTTCATATATTTTCACATACCTTCTACCATTTGTATTGCTTATTCTTTAAATAAAAATCATATCATTAATGTTTCTTTCTTCATTTATTAACGCTTAACATATCATTAAATAATTTATTTTTAATTTTATTTCCTAAATTTTATTAATAAATTTACTAATATATATATATACATACATACATGCATAGATATATTTATAAAAGAGGCACTCTTTTTATTCTTTTTTCAAAAGTGCTTACACGAATGGGCTTAAAACAGTATGTTGAAATTTCCACATTGGTTAACGGCTCCTAAAATATTTCAAATTAAGAAATGATATATTTTAATGCCAAAATGAACAAATATAAGCAATTAAATCTATTAATAATAGCTATTTTTATAGGTTTATATCTTTGACAACTATAATAACATTTTTGCCATTAAATATGTATCAAAAATACTTTTTTATATAAAATTGTGTGCATAAATGCACACATATTATTATTTTTTTATTCATCTATCTAGATTTATATATAATTGTATTTACATTCATTATAATATACAAATTACAATCAAGTTTTAGAAAAGCATATTTCTTCTAATATCATCATCCATATTTAAAATTTTTTATTAGCCTGAATAAAAACTATTTTTGGAATCTTGATAAATGTGAAAGAAAATACACATGTTATAGTTTTTTTTATTATTCTCATCAACTCATATATAAATATTAACTAGAACAGTTAACAAAGAAATGATCAAGCATTTTATATTCCTTTAGAAAATCTCACATGATGAATAATAATATTTTCTTAATATTTATTTGGCAAAAATTGTTCAAGAAGTATAAAATTGTAACTACACGCAGATTATGACTGAAATCTTCCTGTAGTTTCTTCAAGGACATTATATGAGGGTTATAATAAATTTTTTTCATTGATTACTGAAAAGCGACAAAAATTGTTATACAACAATTTTATAACAATAGAATATAATAAATTATTATTGCTAATAATCATCGGTGTAAGATTCCGTTGACAGCAGTACCTAAACTAATAATTACTTCACCGTGCAAAATCCTTTTCAAGAACAGGAAGAGAAATATACATTTAGAGATCTGGGAATATTATTTCCTTTGTGATGATATAAAATACGGACTAATTTTCTTCAAAAATATACAATTAGAAACCTCTTCATAAACTGACCTCCAAATTTTTATTTATTACTTCTAAATACAATTGTCATTTTTTTCAACGCTTTATGAAATAATTGTTTTTATGTTAGGAATCGGGAAATTCAGGTAATGCTAGAAACCATATTATTTCAATGGCCTTAACCTCTTAAATAGAGTTAACGAAGTCTGATTTGTTTCATAATCACTTGGTCGTAAAATAGAATATATTGAATAAATGATGTTTTCAGATGGCATCAAGAAAAAAATGAATATTAAAAAAAATCTGAAAGCATTCGTTTTAACTTTGTACACTTATCATTGAATTTCTCTACCAAAATTTTTTTAAAACTAATTAAGATAAAATAGCTTTAGGAGGAGTTTAAAAGTTTTAATATATAAAATTAAATTAAATGAAACCACTCCTTAATTTAATATTTTACAAAGAAATTCAAGGGCAACATTTCAAAATTAAGTAGTGAATCATTAGCTCATTTTAGTGTTATTTATGATCGGAAACATTTGCTTAATAGCTTTATAACTACAGTGATTTATTTACTTTAAATAAGGACTTTAATAGGAAGTATAAATTAAATAATATTTAAAAAGTTTTACAAAAATATTTCTTAAATTCGAAAAATGAATTCCTTTTAATAAAATATTACTTTTTGAGAAAACATAAAAATTTGGATTAACTATTTCAGTACATATCTAAAATCCCATCTAGTAAGGGCGGAACTGACACCTAGTGGTTTGCGCTCTCTTATTTTGAGTTCAACAATTCGTTAGTTCGAATCCAACTTTAACCATGGATGTTTGTAGTAGTTCGGAATCTTTGGAATCAACTTTGAACCGTAAGTTCTTGCCTAATTAACCCTCGAGTGCAGAGAAAGTCCATTGAGTGATAAAAAACCGTCAATCAAGAAAAAAAGTGATAAATAACATAATATTTGGTCACAATAGGAAACTTAACACCTAATACTTAGTTGTCATTTATAGAGGATTTGCATTCCTTAAAATGTTTATTAAAAATTCTCCATCATTACAGTTAAGCTGTTGATTATTATACAATTAAATACTTTTGTGTAACATATTTTCAAATATTTTTAAAAATATGAACACTTGTACTTAAAGAATCAAATCCTGTAGCATTAGTTTCTTACAGAATTATAAATCAGATACAAATAATTATGGAAATTCGTAAACGCAGATTTAAAATTTACTTTAAATTATTATTTAATTAACAATTACAAAAAAAGGTTTCACTTTTTTTTATTATTTTAATACTTACTTAAATTTCCATGAAATTTAAAAAATTTTTGAAAAAGGTGATTAGATCATTCTAATTGTCATGTTACTTTAGGATGCTTCGAAGTAATTTTATTTATCTATTTTAGAAATTATCTGTCCACGATTTCAATAGGTATTATTAACATAACAATATTTTATAATGTCAATTAATTAATGTTTTAATATATATTTCAATAATTTTCTCACACAATATCAATATTATGGCCCAATAAATAATGTCTTAATTTTTTTATTAAACAATTAATGATATTCCAATTATATTCTATAAAATTAGAGTATAAAATTAAATTTTAATATTGTGACTATTGAAGTTTAATGTAACTTAGCCAATCTTTCTAGGGAGAATACAGTAGCTGCTTAGATGTAATAAATTACTTTTTGGCAATAAGCAACAATTGTTCATTGCGGTGTAATATATCCTGAAAACTGAAATATATCTTCGTTTTTTTATTAATACACCAGTTCCTGATTATATATCAAACTTAGTTTTATTTGACATGTACGTATAATAAATTTGAATAAAAATATTTTTAACACTTTAATAAAGTTTTATAATAACAACATGTCTAACATAAATTTAAAAAAAACTATTTATGTTCCAGAAAACGTATTTCTAAAAATTTGTTGTCTTCTAATGAAATTAATTAAATAGGAAAATCTCATTTAAAATATGACCAAATGTTTTATTAAATTAAAATCTCTAATAACTAGTACAAATCTAAATAAAAATTAATGATTTCGAAACTTTTTTATTTAAAGTTTTTGAATTTTCTTTTCTTAGCAATCTATTTCATATGTATCTTTCGAGTTATTAATATTTGAATGAAGCATATAATAAATTTTCTTAACTTCTAATTTCTAGAAAAATATATGTAAAAATTAACATAGAAAAAAATGTGCAGAATAATTCAAATGCTTTATAATATATATGAAAATTCGCAGAATTAATATTTAAAAAAATGGCCTAAAATACACACAGCTATTTAAAACAAAAACATTTTAACAAAATTCCTCATCCAAAATTTATTCCAAATTAAGAAAATAATTTTTTTAATTTAAAAGTT
Organism: Latrodectus geometricus; assembly: GCA_026290005.1. Classification (NCBI taxonomy): domain Eukaryota; kingdom Metazoa; phylum Arthropoda; class Arachnida; order Araneae; family Theridiidae; genus Latrodectus; species Latrodectus geometricus. Next base: position 243,107 of record JAPDSC010064593.1, read on the forward strand.
ATGAGAGGAATAAATTAAAAACCATTTGTCATAGTGTCAAGTATACATAACTTGATATTCTTATACTGTAAGTTATATAAACAACTAAAAAATGCGATTTCTGAATGATATTTCTTTATACTCTATTTTGATAATAGTGTAAGAATAATTTAAAAACGAAACTAA
>JAPDSC010064593.1:243671-255462 GCA_026290005.1 Latrodectus geometricus
ATATATGTATATATATATATATATATATACTTAACAAATTATAGATAATATAGAAGAAATACTAAAATGGAAAAAATATGTAAATATGATTTATATAATTTTAATCGCATTTGTCTTTCATCAAAAATTTAATCATTTTGGCCTTTAAAAAAAGCAAGTGATAAAACTGGGTGTAACAAGTAGTAAAATTTCATATAGTGAATCACTGAATATGTGCGCCATTTTTGCCAGAAACTTAATCCGAAGATCCTGATAAAATGATATATTATACAGATATAATACATATTAATGAATATTAAATGTAATTTAATTTTAAATGTGTGTACCACATTTGTTAATTTAACTTATTTTTTACAATTACTAAATTTGATGTATTTACAATATTTTAATTATTTCATTGTAAATAGACTGATAATTACTGTGCGCATCAATAGAAACAATGAAAATTTTTATTTAATAAGAATAAAGGGATTTTGTGTGATTTATTGCCTACAAAATCTACATGCAGATCAATCACAAAATCGAGTACAAAATTAATATGACTCTGAAATATCTGTTCAATTATACGTGTTTGAAAGTATATTTACGAAGCAAAGCATGACTCATTCTGTTAATATGGCAATAAAACAAATATAGCATTATACTGAGAAAACATTTAAGCAAACATTTCTCATACATAAGCAAAACATGTTTCTGAGAAATATCTGAATTGGACACTTACCGACTTAACTTCAACCGTAAAAGTAAAATTAATTTTTGTTACTATGAGTAGCAAATTTTATTAAAATGTGATTGCTTTATATAATTTTAATAATAGCATAACCTTATTAAATTACAGGAAAATTAGTTAAAAGGACGTTCCTTTTAGTCGTATACTCCTAAAAGTGAATTAAAAAGTATAAGGTATTGCTGATGTAGTTGTTAATAACAATTAGAGTCAATTTTCCAAGGAACTTGCTTTTTTCATCGTATGCAAAAGCTTTCCATATTCTCACAAACTACCAATGATATTGTTATTTAATTTTCTTATACAAAAATTCAGAGTTCTTTTTCTTAAATCATGCCAACAGAAAATATTCTTATCCGAAACATCTCAATGGAGTTTTTCCCTAGAAAAATAATCAACTTATGACCTCTTTAACCTATCTTTAAGCCTGTTTACTTTATAATGTTTTGAAAGTCTTGTGTAGCAACATTTGAATTTGATCATCAAGTGAGTCAAACTGTAAAGAGAAAGATAATTTTAGTAGTCTGCAGTGTTATACATGTAGATATATTATTTTGTTAAGAAAACATGAAATTTTACTTTTTTTCCTGAGCTGATAATTTGTTCATATTTCAGATAATTCATACTTTTTATAAAAATATCTTTCAAAACATAAAAATCGGTTTCTAAGCGATTTAAGATATTATTTGTTTTCCCGCGCGTTCCAATTTTTTACATTTTACCACTAATTATTCTCGTTCCTTGTCAATGTTATTTCCCTCATAAAAACAAATAAGTTTAATTTGAATTTTTTTTTCAGTAAAATTGTTTGCTTTTTTTTCTAATGCGAAGTCACCACTTACATATAATTTTTAATGAACCATTATAATGAGTTTAAAAATCAAACAGTTTTAAATACAAAAATAAATGGTCTAATGTTTTCGTGACCCCGAAATTTCAGAGAACTGTTTGTTATGTAAAACTAATTTAATGTTTTTCATTTAAATTAATTTTTAGGAAATATAATGTATTTCATCCGTTTCAGTCCATTAAAATAATTTATTTATATCTAATATTTTTAAAATGAGTTATATTTTGAGTAGTCTTACCATTATATATATATATATATATATATATATATATATATATATATATATGGTAGTAGGTAAAAAATAAGTAACAATATTTGAACTTTCAATCATAATGAATGAAAAAACATTTTAATACATATGCAAACTTCAAAATTCTTATAATAAATGACATATTTTGAAGAGATTACTGTTTTAAGTTTAAACGTAAGATCGAATGTTTCCCCGAAATAATATGTACTGACCATCTCTTTTTAATTACTGACTTAACGTAATTAGTTTAAATATTTTATTTTGTAAGTAAGACTCATAAGAATATTTTAAAATTATTTTAGCAAAAATAAAATTAAAGTTAATGATAATATTTACATATCATTTGATCAATATTTGTCCTCATTTGTAAGTATAGTTAAGTGAAAACATAAAATGGATAATATGTATTCAAAGTAATCATTCATATATGATTTACGTTTTAAATTTCTCTTTTTTGTGTCCTATTTTAATTTAAAATTCATTTTTAATGTATTCAGGTTGTATCACTTTAGCACTTTTCTCAGAACGATCATTTTAGATCGATTACATCCTATATTTCATTAAAACGAGCATTTTCTTGGAAGCTTCAATGGTGAATGTTCTTACAGAACTCCTAACAGATCAGCTGTTTTGAGTGTTAATGAGCGATGATAGATCACGAAGAGGTGGGATGGCATTCATCCATCAAAACTGTGATTAATTGTATAAAGTGAGGGGTGTAACTGGGCAATAGAGGAGAGATCCTTCACAATATATCTTCATAATCATCGCACAGATGATAACTTGAAAGATGGAATCGTGATATCATCTTATAAATGAAGAATAACTTATTTGAAGAAATGGCTGTTTTCAACTTTATAAATAATTTGAAATTAGGATATATCCCAATAAAATTTTGTTATTTTCTTCGTCAGTTTGAGTTTTGTCCCTAAGATATTTGATGAAAATAAAATACATTTCCTTAATAAAAAGTAATATAATTCAAATTTATTGCTTTTTTATTAACGAAATGTATTATCAATAATCTAGATATCTTTTAAAAAGTCCATTCAAATTACTGTATTCTCTTATAAAAGCATATATCCAAATTTTCCTATTCTTACGATATACTTTCTTGTAATTTTCGTAGTAGTTTTATTATAGTCATTGATTCATATAGTGAAAATGAATCTTTTAAATTAACTATTTCTTTTGAAAGTTATGATTATGATTAAAAAAATCTTTGATCACAGAATGAATGAATGATAATAAAGTATTCAAACATTTTTCAAATAAATTATATATTAACAATGTAATTTAAGATTTCGAAACAAATTTTGAAAAGTGTGTATAACGTGAGGTAATACTGTTTTGCTTGCCTATTTATTGAATATTTTACTTTTTGATTAAACCTGTTTGAAGTAAACTCTAGAACTCTATTTATTTTCCATCTAATCACACCATCAGAAAGGCAAATAATCTTCAAAAAGGCTGGGAAAACAATTGACAAATCAAAATACAAAATGCTTAAGGAACCATGTTCTACATAACAAAAAGAAAATTATTCCATCTCAAAAAACTAATTTCTGTTGAACACTGCCATTAGACTATTGGATATAATCTTTATGTGAACTTTTTTATGAGTTTAAGGATTATTGATGTAAAATTCTAATTGACTTATAACAATTTTGTTACCGTAATTCAAAATTAAAAAATATGATATTGACCGAAATAAAAAATTAAATTAATTCATTTTTATTAAAAATTTGCATCAAAATTCATTTACTAAATCTAGTAACATCAAGTATATTAGTATTAGATTCCATCGGTGACAAGTAAATAATCAATTTTAAGGGTTTGAATCGAAAGATAATATTCTAAACTAATAACTGCTTGTTTGCGTTTTCTGCTTCAAAGTATTACACTTAGTGTTGAACGACCTTCAGAACTCTTGATTGGACTTTCAGTGCTTGCTACTGAGAAATTCAACAATGATGCCTTGTCAACAATGTATCTGCAACTACTGTCAATATATACGTAACAAATTTTATCGATTAATAAAGCTGAGTGAAACAAAATAGTTCCATAAACGGACAAAATCAGTGAAGTTTCTGATTTTATTTTAACCATATTTACAGTGCACACCATTATAGGCTTTAGCTGCCTTAGAAAATTAATGTATAGTTTGCCTTCATCTACAAGCCATGGACTGGGCTGAAATCATCATAAATTTTGTTATCGTATACATAATTATGCCCAGACATGTGCTTTCAACTCACCATTCGAAACTAAATGACATGCTAGTGGAGCGGAAGTCAGACATATCATTTTCTCAGTTGCCTATTTATTATTGATCAAAACATTGGTTTCAAGTATGGAATGATACGAGTGCTTTTATCACCATTTTTTTAGTGAAGTATTTTAAAACTGGCAGATGTCTGAAGAATACTTTTCAATTATATGCAACTAATGGAACTACAATTGATGATAATTCTCTCTTGCATTTGCTGTTGTTACCTGTCTTTTTTCCTATTTTGGGGGTGAACATCTTGGGGAATTATGATCTGACAGATATCAAAAGTCTTCAAATCATACATTATTTAACATCTCTAAAAGCCAAAAAACTCCAAGTTTTAAATCTTCTATTGAATTAACTATTCTTACCATTTCAATAATTCCCTATTTTTTTACTATTCTATTAAATATACTGAGCTCACCAACCAAAATCTGTCTTTAAGAAAGGTGATGGAGTTTATATTTGTTGATATTTTCACTGTTTAAGTTCTGTCAAATCTTCAGATAGATAGTTTTGATTCACCTATATGGCGTTATTGTCTTACTCCATGCAAGGAAAATTTTAAGTAAATTAGACTTGATTGACCATCGAATTGACCATCAATTAAATACCCATTGAAGCATCTAACATTCTTAAAACTTTTGTCAACATATCTTTTAGATTATGTGAAAACTTGCTTATGACATTTGGTTTGTTAAATATTACGAAAAATGATGCTACAAATATGACATCATTGAATGCATTTATCAATGCTTTCGGGCTTATTAAAAACACGTGTCTTCAGTCTACGATTACTAATTAAAGCTCCTTTCTCCCATTTGTCTTACGGGTATTTTGATTATACTTTAAAAACTAACTATAAGTGTATTTTTTAATTTTCCGTAATGGATTAATTTTTGATTCTTTAGTCATAAAAACAATGGAAAAATTTGAATTTTTTAATATTTATAAAACTTCTTATTTTTAAATCAACGAATATGATCTTAAATTCGATAATGATGCTAGAATTTATCTTTCAATATTTTATTACTTTTATCTTTATGAGAACACATTAATGATGATATACTTGTACTTCTCAATGCAAAATATATATTTTATTAAGCAATAAAGTGATTAATTATATCACCGTTGACATCTTATTAAAATATATTTCTATAATAGGTCAAACAAATTTAATGTAATTAATTATTATATAATTTATTCTATATAAATGATAGTAAATATACATCATACATAAATTGATTTGCTCAAACGGGGCACAACACTTCTAATGTTTTAAATGTCCTTCAATGCCGAATTTCTTTCAATTTTGTCTTTCACTCAGTTTTTTTCGTATAACAAGTTTCTCTCTTATCTTTAATGAAGATATTTCAATCATAATATATTTGTATTGTTGACTATTAAAACAAAGAAGTAATTGGTGATTATAAATTTTTAGATAAAAAAGAACATTCTTAAGTATTTTAATACACACAAAACAGATTAATGATATATTGTTTGTATCTAAAAAGAGTATTGAGAAAGTTTTTCTATGAAATTACTTTATTCAAATATAGATTGTAGATAGACAATATTTTAATAATTCCCATGTAAAAAAGTAGAAAGAATATCAGTACAACGAAATTTTTATTGTTGCAAAAATCGTAATCCACCCAAATTACTCGTTTGTTATTCCTTAGAATTATTTCATGTTTCCCACAGTAACTATTTGTTTAATGGTACATAAATTGGTGGAAAATTAAATGTTTCATTCATACATACCTGTACAAGTTCATATACAAAATTATCCTGCGTCAAAATTTATCTTTTCATAATTACTACTTTTACTTCAGAGCATCTGAACTGATAATTTTACATGATTGACATATTTTTTAATAATGGGCTATAGTAGATCCCATCATTTATATTCCTCATGGCGTCATTTTGCTTTCTTATATTTCTTGATCAACAACATCATCTCGATTATGTCCCGGAGCTTGTGCACATTTTTAAACAGTTACATTAAAACAGCATAAACTAGAGTACATCTTTTTTTTTAATAATTTATAAATATAAACAGTAATAGTTCAGTCAAATTACGTTTTACACAAAGGAGATAAAATAAATTTTAATAGCAACATAAGTCGAAGAGCATTCCTATGATCATAGAAACAAATGTCCAGAGTCATTTATATTCACCCATTCCTAATCAAAGCTGCACTCAATTTTTAGTATGATTAAGTCAGGTCTATAAGGATGCGTCTTCTTTATCGAATCTTAATATAGATATAGAACAACAATTACGGTTACAGAACAGGACTGTGGTTAAACATAGTATAACTTATAACATATAGAATTTATTTTAAGACTTCATGCGGGTGTATTCTTTTTAATGTGAATTTCTCTTTGCATGATTTACTTTGTATTACGTTATTACTTATCCAAATAATGTTAACATCCATTATGTGAATTTTTTTCATCGTGACCTATTTGCTCATCAGCTAATTTCTTGAAATAATATTTCAAAAGATTGGTGAATGAGTATAAACATACGATATATTAGCCAACTCAAACTATTGTGTTACTTTACATAACTTACTTCTGTCATGTTAAAGCTTTTCAAATCTGTTTTTATTTAATAAATTGATTCAATGATTTCAATATTATATAGGGACCGCTATTCGATGCATACAAAGGAAAGTGAAACTCTGTGCAAAACTGCTGATAGAGTTTGAAAAATATGAAGTAGTTTGAAAAGCTATAACTATCATTAAACTTCTTTTTATTCTATTTAACTAATTCAATGTCGTTCTCTAAAATATTTATTTCTTCTGAGCAATTCCAGAGATACTCCAACGTGTCTGGCCTTGTAATGCTTGGAATATAAAGAACTTTTCTGACTATATGTCTATATTTGTTATATCTACATCAGATTTCCTTTGTTTTCAATTTAGAGTATATAATATCCATTGGTGTATTCAAAGGCTTAACATCTTTTAAAATAAATTTGACGTGAGACATGTTCATCCAATTTATTGCTCCATAAATTCCGTTGCTTGTCTTTTCAATGCTAAATCCAAGGTAATATTTGGCTTTCTTTGATTGCTTAAATTTATTGCCTTATATTTTAACTGATAATCAATGTTATTTGTCTGCTTGCTATAAAAATATCATTAATTTATTAAAATATTTTCAATTATTTTTTTTTATAAATAATCCAAGTGTTAGCTTAATTTGATTAGATAATTTTTTAAGGAATATATTTACAATAATTTAATTCTATACTCTTATGATTACTATATTTCTACTCTTGTTTGTCTTCCTCTATTTGTTTAGTTTATTTTCTTATTCTTAATCTATGTATCTTCCATTTGCTGCATGTAAATTTATTCCTTCAAGACTTCATGCAGAATAGCAAATATAAAGTAAAAATATGATTTATTTTCATATATTTATTCAGAGGGTTAGATAATGCAATGTCTATTTGCTTATCACTATTTCAAGTTATTCCAATGTCTATTTGTATCCTATTCTCCAATTCCAGAAAATAAAACTAACAATATGAAATTATATTTTCATGTAGTTCTTCTGATCTTTTGAGGTAGTTTTGATCAATTTTGGGTTTCAGTTTGCTGATTAATTTTTGTATATTCTCACCTCTTTAATTCTCTTATTGTTAAATCATATTCTGGCTGTATATTTCTTGGAAGCCTTTTTTATATGCAAAAAACAACAGCATTTGATTTGGAGTTGTTTCCTTTTTCAAAAGTTAAATTTGTTTTCCCTTTCTCATCTTCACAAAAATGTTTTAAGTGTGCATTCTTGTATTTTCTTTATTGTTTCAATTTAAAAATATTTGACAGTTCTAATAATTTTAACTGGTTATCCAACAGACAGGTGTAACAGCTTTTACTTAAACTATCTTCTGCAATGAATATTGCGCAAACTGATCAGGTTTTGTCTTTTCTTTACCGAGATAAGCTTGTCCTTTACTCCTAAATGTACAAGCGTAACTTAGATTTGACTAGTTGTTTCTTTAAGACTCATATAGAAATTTTTTTGTCTTCATTGGTTTTTTGTTTTACTAGTGATTAACTGTAATCTTAATTTTATAATCGTAATTTAAATTTTGCCTTGAAATTTAAATAGAAGTACCAGCCATAAGTCTAAATATCTGGTCATCACTGTTTGGAAAAGATTTTCCTCTCACCCACTTCATGCCAGGTTGCAAATACTGAGGTTTCACGAATAATATATTGATTATATTTATAAAAATCTATTAATCCAGAAAAATAAATGTTATTCATCTCAATAATTCTTATTTCTTTAATAAGTTTTAAAAAGATATTCTAGATATTATGTTGATTTTTCGAGTAAAATTAATATTGTAAACATATAATTTTATGTTTCAATAGCATGCTACAATATTTTTATGATCAACAAAAATACTAAAATATTTTTCCCATCAATAAATAGGAATGCCTTAGCGATCAAATATCAATATAAAGGAAATGCAATAATTATTTTGCTTTTTATTTTTTTCTTGTGAAAAATATTTTTCAAGGCATTTGCCTTATATGCACTAAATGAAATTATTTAATGGTCACAGTTAAAGAATTCTATACTGTCAGCAAAATCTCTTTCAAATTAATATTTCATGAAATTTCGATTCTCTTGTCAAAATGCTTTTGCCATAAATTAATGTGATTATTACACTATGAAAATTATTACGTTGAAACTTTACATTATTATTATTATTCCATTTTTGTGATTTATACTTCAAAATTAATTTACCATCTTCTTTTAGTGTTTACTTCCTCTAACATGATTTTCACATCCATTTTTATTGAGCACATATCACCTTCGAAAATGTTCCATTTTTCGCATCAATAAAAAATTGAATACTGGGCATTTTTGAAATTTATTTCATTTACTTTTCACTCTGTGATCTTCAAAATAATGATCATTTTCTTAAATCAATAGACTGTAATTTTATTACATTAGCATTTATAAATGAAATAATTTTGATTTTATTTGTTTTTAATAACGAAAACTTTCTGTAATTAGAAGTAATGGAGCATCAGAATTTAGAGAAAATAGTGTTAAATAATTGATGTGTAACAAACACTTTCATTGTTTTCAAATAATTCTGACAAGTTCAAAGTAAAGCGGATATGATGGAGTTACTTTGTTTTTATTCCTTCCAATTCAGCAGCCTTTAGGGTGCGGCATATTTTTCGAAAAGAATATTAATCTGTTTTTATTTAGATTTCTCTACTCAAAGAAATGTTTATTTTAAAATTTACTTTGTGACTTTAGGAGCATAATTTCTGTTATTTTAAGCATATTATATTTTTATGTTCTTTGAAATGTTTAAAAATTGTGAAATTATATTTCTCTTATTTTTCATCCATTTTATATTCGCTGGTTAATTTTCTTTCCGTAAATTCTTGTGTTAATTCATTTTGAAGAATAGCATTTTATACAATAAATGTTGATCTTTTAGGAAGATTCCTGAGATGTAATGCTAAAATACAATGTATTTTCTCGTCTTAACAATTTATTAACCATTTCAGATTATGTTGTCTATATGAATTTCTATATAACTTCATTCATTAAATCAGCTGTTTGGTATTATGCTTTTCCTCAATAAAATCAGCTGTTTCACAAATAAAGCATACCAGAAATGTTAACATGCTCGCAAACGGTTTTAACTTTGTATTTATTTGCTTTAACTGTTATTTCATATTCAAAAAATTATTATCTACATTTCAAAGGGCCATCCGATGTCTTATAACTTTCTTATATAAAGACGGTAAACAAATCCTATATGTTAAATATTACATCAAGCTTGAACTAAGAAATGAATGCCTATTTATATTACAGATTATAAATGATGACTCTCTGTAGGAAACCATAATTCGTATTAAAAAGAGTAAGAACAAATTCTAATTTTTTTAATTTACTTCCTCCCTTTAATTTAATTTAAGCATAAGATGTAGTTCATAGATACTTTGTTATCATATATATTTGTGTAATTTTTTGGGCTCAAATGCTGATAGGTGGAAATGATATACATTAATATACTCCAACTCTAGAAACTAATGGAAAAAATAAGTGTCCCTTTTTCTCTTTTGTAATTATCTCATCATTACAATATATCATAATATATACTACATAACAGAGATTGCGAGATGAAACATTTTTGCAATATTTTTACTTTGTAATATCAGGCATCATTTTTTACAAATTTGAAACTAATTTCTTAATAATAACTTCATTTGAAAAATATACATATGTGTAATTATTATGATTAACATAAAGTAAAAATACAAATAAATCTAAAAGTGTAATTCTACTGTAAAACTTTAAATTATCATTATTTTATTATAATTATTATTTTGTTATGAAACTTTAAATTATTATTATTTAATTATGTTTACATTAACCTTATAGCAAAAATTGGCTTAGCAAAAAATCTTATATTGATTTTTTGCCAAGTCAATTTTTGCTATAAGTAAATGTTTAATAAGTTTGCAATTTGTTTGTATATATGTATATACGTATTGAGAAAGAATGTAAGATGTGGATCTATAAATGATTTTTAACTGTAAATAATTTATACGTGGACATTTGTTAATATTTCATTGTATAAAAATAATAAAAATTGCATTAACTTAATATTTTTTATTATCAAATTCAAATCCAGTTTTAAAATCTATCCAAATCCTTGGAAATATTAAAAGGCAAAAAAAATTATATCAGTATCAAATTGATATTGACGCTGAAAGAGTTTAAAAGTGTAGAAACTGCATATATAAATACATTAACTTGTAATAGATTTATCATTAAAGTTTATGATAAAATAAGTTTTCTAAATGCAAATTAAAATTTCCCTTAATGGTAAAAATATGGTTCCCCTCTGAGTAAAATATGATGAACTGCACTGAGAGAATACCATGGCAACATACGAGCTTAATGATGATTCACTTTTCAATTACTCACTAGTATGTGACTATTAATTATACTCGCTTAGCTATAAATTTTATATTCGATACCCTCCCTGACCATACCTACCTCAATTATTTATGATCAAGCGTGTGAATTAAATGATGCTTACATTAACCTCAAGGTAATTTTTTAATGAACAAAGGAAATTATATAGATTTGACTTGAAAACTCCTAAAACGTATTGATTTGTGATACAATAAATGCTATTGCAATGTTATCATTATTTAATCAAAATTGATAACAACAAAAAATATAAAAAAAATAAGAGATATTAATGTTCTTAAGAAACGGAAGCTTTGGGAGTCATTATTTAGGAATCAACACATTAACCCCTTTGACAAATAGCTAATATCCATTCTTTTAAGTGACATCATCCGATACTAAACAGAATTAGGAAAAAATTCACATTTGCAACCCCCTGTTGTAAGGCTAAGTTATCTATCCAAAGGTCAGCTTTGAGGAAAGGGACTTCTTTGTAAATGTAATTGAGAAAGGGGTTGAAAAAAGTGTTATTTGCTGTAAAAGGTGGGAGGAGTAATTTTTTTTTGCAAGGACGCACGAATTCGACATACTTTTTTCTTTCGACTCTTTTTTTAATGTTTAATTTTTCGTCAAATTTGATTGGCCAAAGAAGATACTTGTCAGAGAATCTGCTTATACCTTTGTTTCTAATATATATAAATAATGAGAGAAAAGAAC